>JAJEJO010000973.1:129940-153715 GCA_020662805.1 Glaucomys volans
AACTAGCCCTGCACTTCAGTGATAAGCATGACACTCCAGCCCCCTAGCTGTGGAAGAATCAGACAAGGCAGCTGTGAGCAGGCCTTTTATCACTTGGTAACAGAGCCACATCAGGTTCATTGAGCACTCGTGAACAACATCATAAGAGAGATCCTTGGAAAAGTACCAAGGTCCCCAGATTAATTAACTTTCATCTCTCCTGTCCCTCTATACCTGGAGGGGCTGCCCTATGTCCACCCCCTCCACGAGGAACATTAAAGACAGATCATTGGCTTAAGAACATTCTATTTATAACGCCAGGCCTTCTAAAGATAGCCTTGGATGTCCATCTAAATCATCCTGAGTACATTTTCCAGCCCCAGAACCTGCATGGTCAGTGCCCCAGATGGGCCCTACTATGGTGGCTGATATCCATAAAGAATGTCTTTCACAGTTCAATGGTTGAATCAATCTGATATAAAATGTCTAAACTGAAAACCTGTGAGGGGATTCTGATGAGTTTTGCAGACCAGCAAGCAGATGACAGATTTATTAATAACAAAGGAGAAAGAAAAAGGTTTGAGCAAATTAAAGCAGATAAAAGTGGAACTGGAAGAATTCAATATGGTAACTTTTGTTCAGGACGACACAGGCCCTTATGTACCTGGCTGCTAAGTGTCTCCAGAACTCATGGGGATTCCAGCCCTTGTGATGGGAAGCTTAACATCTTCAGCAAACTACAGGGGACTAGAGCTTGTTTATTTCTCAATGTGTAGGGACAGATGGGCTAATATGAGTCACACCTGTGTGCTGCCCAGCAAGACCTGATGGGTGGTAGAATCACAGCTAGTGATTATCTATTCAAAATGGGCACACCCACCTCAACCTCCTCATTCTAAAACACTTAAATCTAAAGCAAAAAATATTCTAGTCTGTATGCTCCTAAATGCACAAGGACACCCACAAATGCAACACCTGTAGCCCTACCACCCAGTCAGCATCACAGGGTACTGAATGCCTTTTACCCAAGATGGAGGTAGGAAATGACAGGATGTCATTAATCAACACTTGGCCCTGTAAACAGCCATTCCCAGCTCCAGAGACACCCAGCTTATTAACATCGGGGCATGCACACATCCTGGGAATTCAACCATAAAACATTCTCCATCTTCTAGAGATAGGAGTTGGCTTAAAAAGAAAAAGGCAGACAATGATTCAATGCTTTGGAATCAGTGGGAACAAGAATTGCCCCGCTGGAAGGCAATGTAGTCTAGGAGCTGGGAAGGGAAGATGACAAGCTTCCAGTCAGTGGCTATGGTCCTTGAGAGCCACAACCAGAAAACTGCCCCACCAGGGAGAGACTTTTCAGGAGCCTTTGACAGGTAAGCCTGCCCCACCCACCCCCACCTCTTATGGCAGTGAAAGGATTTTTTTTTTCTTAAAGGAGGCCAAGGTAGGACAAGATATGGGTATGGTACATTTTATTGTAAGTTTAGTATTTGATATTTTAAAAATTATATCTGTAACCTAGCATAGTGAATTTTCCTCAAATGTAATATCTGATTCTTACTCTGTCCCCTGCTCCAAGGGACTAAAAATTACATGCAATTATTCACATCTCCATCATGAACTGCTTCTTAGTCTCTGCTGCTCGTCATCAAGATCATCTAATCAATACCTTTGGTTTCAAAGAGGAAAACAAAGGAATGGAGAAGTTAAGTAGTTTGCTTGAGTTATGAATCCATGTTCCACAAAGGTCGTAGGAGAAGCTGCTTCCTCAGCCTGGGTAGAGCAAGACAACACTTTTTTTTTAATGATGCCTTGTGGGTCTAAAGTAATTAAGTATTTCTTTAAGTGACATGTGGTTTGAATGAGTATTTTTGAAAAACCACAAAGAGGAATAATGAACCTAGAATCATGGCTTTGGAAAGGAGAAAACAGATTAGAAGCTAGCACCTTTAGGACCACAAGCACATTGGCTGGTGGGCTTTGGCTGGAAGGAAGCAAACTAGCTCCCTGAGAGTTCACCCCATGACTCTACTGCAGAAGCAGCTTTGAAGTGACTGCCAATCTGGTTCCTAATCTGCCCCTTCCTGATCCTGTGCAACCAGGGCAGTTATTTCTGGAAGTTGAATAGTCCCATCTGCAAAGTGGATGTTATAATACAGACCTGGCTGACCTGCCAACAAGATCCCCCCCCGCAAAGTGTGCCTAACAGGGTAAGTGCTCAGTAACTAAGTCTCTTGAACCAGATGCTTTTCTTCCTCTCATATCTCTTCTTCAGTAATAGGTACTTAGCATGTGGTGGGAATGACACATGGAGAGGTATGCATTTGCAAAATAATAGACCACAGTAAAGTTTCTTTCTGTTTACACAAGTGACTGACTTAGAATAGGGCACACCCAAAACTCAGCTGCAAGCATCCTAGGCATAGCATCAAGCTCTCATTAGCATCATCCTCACACCTAGAGCATGGTCAATGAAGATCCTCTGAGCTTAAAACAAAACCCAGTGCAATGCATGAGCCCCATGGAGAAAGGGCATGAGCTACACAGATATAAAATTGTAGTAATGGTCATGGGCACGGTTGCACATTGGTAATTGGCGAGGCCTTGAGATGCAAAGTACCAGAAATCCATCCAGGCACCTAGGAATTACCCACCTTCTATGTGGCCACATGTCTTCCAAACCTCAACAGATATGTGTATGTATAATCAATCGGTTCAAAGCCCCTGTAGCAGGAGGCAGTGCTTTGTTGTAAAACAAAACTGAGATGAAATAACCGTCATCCTTTCAAATATCCTCTGAGAGTTTGGTATTTGAAGCACATTCTGTGATGTACTTCTCTCTGACCTCAAACACTTTAATTCTTTTTTTCAAGTTCACATAAAAGAGAGAAAGCTCTCAGATTGGTCTACTGTACCGAAAGCCTTGACTGGATCTGAATTCTTTGCTATGCAGAGAATTAGTTGCTATTCCAGATAGTTAGGAAGCGGAGATGAAGGGCTATTACATTAGAGAGGCCCAGCCCTTTGGGAAGTTGGGCCATCTCGCTCCTTATTTAAAAATAGATGAGTTCCCACTGCTCCCAAGGCTTTGAAGGGTACACTTAGATATCGTAAGACCCATCCTGACTTTCTTTCCTCCCATTCACAATACACTTGCAGAATTTGAGAATGTGGCTTGTCTGGAAGGCTTAGAACAAATGCTTCAATTTTCCATTCTCCAAATGAAATCAATGGCAACAGAGAGGTAAAATCAATGTTCAGCACTCTGTAGGGAAAAACGCACCCCCACCCTATCTCCCACCCACACAGAACAATGAATCAGAACCAGTCATCCTGACTAGTAGAGAATCCCTAGCACAGAGCCCTCTGCAGGTCTGAGAACTTTCTATCACCCCATCTTCTAAGAGAATATTTTCCTTAAGAGTTCCTCTGAGAATATATTTTTAAAACCTATCAGAAAGAATAATATACCATTGTAATAAAAGTTTTTTTTAAAACAAACCCACTGATCAGTGGAATCTCTGGCATCTCAGACCAGAGTTTGACTTCACTTTTTCCAGAAGGATCAAAGTAAGTAGATCCTTACAGCCTTAGGCACCCACTGACCAAGATCATTCTCTTTTCATGCAAACAGTGATCAATTTTCGCCATAGATGAGTTTCTGTGTTCTCTAAATTTTCATGTAAAATGGAAATCATACAGTATATGCTTGATTTTTTGGTCTGGATTTTTTTCCTCCCACTCAAAAAAATTATCAGCTCCATTCATGTTATTAGATATATTCATAGCCCCTTTCTTATGCTTTTTATTGCTGAGTAGTAACCCATTAAATTGGATATACCTCAATTTTTTATCCATTTACATGGTGATGAACCTTTGGTTGTGTTTAGTCTGTTGTTTTGTTTTTGTTTTTGTTTTCTACTACAAATAAAGCTGAAGTGAAAATTCATGAGTACACATGCTTTCATTATCAATTTCAGAATCAAATCTTTTGTTGCATATGTTTTTTCTTCTATGTTTTTCTTCCAGGGCAATTTGCCTTTTTAGTTTTGTAAAAGTGTCTTCAGAAGACCAGAAATTTTTAATCTTGGTGAAATCTAATTTGTTCTCTTTTTGCATCTATTGCTTTTGGCTTTTGTGAGCTACTTAAGAAATTTTGGTCAAACCCAAGGTCACTACTCTTATGTTTCTATAGGAGTTTTGCAGTCTTAGCTCTTATATTTAAGTTCATGACCCACCTAAAGTTAACCTTCTTTGTACAGTATGTTGTATAGTCATTAAAATTTGCATAGTTTGTAGTACCATAAAAAATATCCATTTATATATACATAAAGAGGGCTCAATACAAATTTTATATACAGTATTCCTGTTTATTAATAAAAACAACTCAATTAACAAAACCTATCACAAGAAGAAAGAAAAGACAGAAATACATTGCAATATTTAAATTATTGTTTTTAGATACAGTGACCACTACTTATTTCCTGTGGGGGTGTTCTTTTTTTTTTTTTACTTTTCTAACTTTTAATGTTTTCTATAATAGGCATTGACTAAATATTTTTGTAAAAGTCACTTAAGAGAAGGTTTCCTGATCCAGGTCACTTTACACTGTTCTTTAGTGCATAAATGTCCCTTTTGGAGACCTTGAAGGGGGACATGACACCAAAACTCAGCCTCCTCACACCCCCACTCAATATTGCTTAACAGCAAGAAGCAAACAATGAATTTCCAGAGTCTTCAAAAACAACATAAATTGAGCTGAAGCTTCTGGATGAAACTAAATACAAACCCTAATACAAATACCACCTGGATCAAGGAGAAGGTTCCAGCAGAAGGAGGCCTGGATTACCCTGTCCCCCTGCCACAATCCCCCATCAAAATTGCTTGAACGGCCCTGAAACACTGTGGACACAGATGTTTGCACCAGGGCTTCTCCAATCACTCAATCGCCTCCAGCAAAAAAAAAAAAAAAAAAAAAGCTAATGAAATTCTCTCATTCAGAAGGACACTGCACTCAGTGTCCTTCTGTCTTCTGCTTGCAAAGGAAGCCTAAGTATGGAGACTCATACTCAGCCTAAGGCTCCCCAGCCGCCTCTCCACATGTGCACACTCCTGACTGTCTGAAGGGCGGGATTCATCGCCTGAGCTGCTGCAGAGGCCAGCTTGGCTGGCAGGATTGTTCACAGATGTTTTGAAGATTACTTTCCTGATTGATGAATAAATAGAGTTGTCAACATGGTTTCCCTGATCAGAGGGGACCCCTGAAGTATAATGTGTATAATGTGGAAGGACGGATGTTTCATCTGGGAAGATGTCCAAGACCCTCAGAAGATATATGCAATCAGCTGATAATGTGGGCTGAGTAATTCAGCCTCCAAGAGGAAGAGGACAAAGCTGGACCCACAAGCACAGTGAACACCACTGCAGGGGCTTCCAAAGCCAGTCCAAATCCCGACAAAGAAGTGGGCATGACACCTCAGTCAAAGCTGCCTCTTTGAAATATTTTTCCAATAAATTAATAGGCCCTATTATCAGAAATGCAGCCATCTTCTTGGTCCTTAACTGTGTCAATCATCAAGGGAACAACAGAAATGTACTGTAATCCTCACACTAAACCTTAAAGGCTTATCCTTGCAAGAACAGTCAAGACAGCACCATAAGCCTCAGGGGGAAAGGCACCTGTAGAGAGCTATTTTTTGGTAGGACTATGCAGATTTGGGGATTTTTAGCTGAAGTTCCAGAACCTTAGAGTAACAATAACCATTATTGTACTTGTTTTAGTAAGTAGAGGAATAGCTATCATTTCTGATATCACACTGTATATGTTATACCCCATGTAAGTGCCACTATCAAACCCATTTAACAGATGAAGCAGCACAAATTCAGAAGTAAAGTGACTTGCCAAGGTCACGAAGAATCCAACATGGAACTTGAGCCCAGATTGTTTCATTCCCAAGTCCATGCTCTGAGCCACTATAATTTTATGGTCACCAGGAGGTACAGGAGGTAAAGATTAAACTTTTCACATAAGCAAAAAAGTGATGCCCAGAAATATGACTTGCCCAGGAAAATATCATTTAGGTAGATATGTCTGAATACAAATGAGGTCACTGCTTTGGCCTCAAACAGATTTGAATTTAAAACCACAAACCTCTACTTTAGTATTTCTAGAAAGGTCTGAATTCTGAAATCTAGGAGGAAACATGCAATGGATTCTCTCTCTCTCTCTCTCTCTCTCTCTCTCTCTCTCTCTCTCTGTCTCTCTCTCTCTCACACACACACACACATATACACACACACACACCCATATAACTAAACAATCTAGACACTATCCCAGAGGGTAATTGGGTATTTGCAACAAAAGAAGTGACATTTCCCTCCATCAGGGAAGGCAGAAATCACAGGCAGCAGGAGATTCAGGCATGTTTTCGTAAAGTACATAACCTTAAAAAGAACTTCAAATATCAACCCAAATATATTTTTTATGTCACAGTCCCCACTGACCTTGATTTTTCCCAAGTATAGGTACAGGGCCTCCTATTTACCCCTGTAGCCCTGGTGCCTACCAGAAGGGGAATACTCACTGGCACACAGTGAGTATTACACAGCTTTTTGTTGAATAACCTTAAATGAACCATAGACAAGGGCAGGTGGAATGAAGAGGTTAACATATTGTAGAGTGAAATATATAAATTTTGGAGCCAGACAGACAGTCCGGGGTTTGAATCATGCTTGCCACATGTTTGCTTGTTGATATACAAGCAAATCACTAATGCCTCTCTCTGCCTCAGTTCACTCTTTTGTAAAGTGGAGACAAAAAGCAATACCAACTTTAAAAAGTGATGGGAAGAATTCAAGAATGAGGATGCTGAGCACAACACCTGGCATATGCTATGCATTCCAGGGACAGAATGGGTCTTTACCACAGGGAGAATCTTCTAGATTGGGGGACAAGAAGAGCACATTATAATACCTTGCATCTTGGTCTTACAAAGACAAAGGCTTACTATGCTTTAAATAACCTTTACAGTGTTGTTGAGCACGATGATCCTGAAGGTCAGGTCTGTAACTGCAGGTGTCACGCTTAGAGGAGCCAGAGATGGCAGTCACCCCATGATAGCAGCACTGTCTTCCTGCCAGACCATGATCTCAGGGAGTGGCACCTCCACAGGCATGTTTAGAGGATATCATTTAGGGGAGGAAGGGCAGATAAAACATATTTTAACAGGAACAGCCAAAAGGAGCCAGCACTGCTTAGACTGCAACAACTAAGAGAAGGGAGAGCACCCACTCTGCAGAGTCTCTGGAGGTCAAACCAGAGCTAATACAGCAAAAGTTCTAGAGAGGTAGATTTCAGTGGGAATGAACTTTAAGGAAGGCTGCTGTATTTGCCTAAGTTATGGCGCAGTCCAGGGGAGTGGCAGAGCAAGGTGCCAAAGGCACAGCTGGGTGCAACTCCAACATGGTGTTGCAGCCCGTTTCTTAAAGAAAGCCCGTGTGTGTGTGTGTGTGTGTGTGTGTGTGTGTGTGTGATTTCTTCTTTTGAGTGTTTTTACAGGACTGAAACTACAACCTGAATTCAAGGTTTTTTTCCATTATTTATATGACTAAGTCCCCTGAGCAGCTAGTGAGGGATGGGGTGGCATTGAGAACAAGGGCTTTAAGATTCCTGGAGAAAATGGGGGAGAACTCCCCCTGGGTTAGGTAAATGGGAATCACCTTGCTCTACCCCAAGGAAATAGCAAGATGTGATCTAGGAAGGAATGGTAGTGTGGGCTTTGAGAAGTCAGGAAAATGCCAGGTTCTGAAGGGTTATGGAGGCAGACAGCCCTGGGGTCTCAAGGACTCAAAGGATTAGCATAATCAGGCTGTCAGATACAACCAGGAGACAAAAGGTCCAGCCTCTGATTTCTTAGCACTAAGCTTCCTGGATCCTAAAGTCACTCATGGAGAAGGAAGGTCCCCAATAATAACCAAAAAGGGATTTATGTTCATCTGCTCAGATGAGAGTTCAAAGTGAAAATGAAGTAGATTTAAAGGAATTAAGATTGACATTCTTTGCAAATTTGTGTTTGACAACTGAGATGCATACTAAAGCAAGCATACAGGCACCAAACACCCTACAAAATGGAGGTATAAACACTATAGCCTCCTTTCCCCTATGTCCCCCAGTCAGAGTCTAGGTACCCTCAGATCTGCCAATTGCAGAGCACTTCCCAGCTCCCACCCACCTTGCTTCCTGCCTTACCTGGGCAGCAGGTGCTTGCCACTGACACACAAAGCTGTCTGGTAGTCCTGAGTCACATACACTTTATGAGGGCTGCATTTCACCTTCAGGCAGGGATCCTTGGATGGGTCCAGGGCTGAGGCAAAAGGAGCAAGAGAGGGGCATTAGGACCTCCAGGGAAATTTAATTTCTACTGCTACTCAAACAAACAAATGGGAAATAAACCAACTGTGTGTTTGCACAAAGAAAACTCTATGCTGTTTTCTGAGACTGATGGGGATTGAAATGAAAACTCAAGCCAGGGGGAATTCTGTGTCTATCACACATGCTCTTCTTGAGCATCAGGACAGTGATTCCTTCCCACTTTGGGAGTTTCAGCATCTTCATTTCAAGCAGGAATTACTGTAAAAAATCCTTTAGAATCTTACATGATCCTAGGACCAAGAGCTACCAAAGCTTCCCTGTTTCATTGTTTATCTGCTATTGGTTTTTATGATTTTATTCATACTTAATTTTACTTATTTCTATCACATAAAAAGTCCTTAGGGACAGAGGATTTTGCTTCAGTTCAATAAATACCAACTATGTGCATTAATAGCCTATTTTAAGTTTGTAAAGAACTTCAGGAGGTGCAAGACAGTTTTGTGCCACACAAAGTTACGATGTAACGGGGAGATGAGGAAAAAAAAAACTTACACATAAATATTTATTGTGCAAGGCAGAATTAGATAAGGGCCATGACGGGCATATAAAATGATAACAGAGCTTGAGAGAAAAATAGAGATCAATTTCTAGGGCAAAGATTAGTGAAGCATTAATATGTGAATTGGATCTTGAAGCTGGGTAGGATTTTGAAAACGGAAGATAGAAAAGGCAAACCAGGCAGGAAGACCAGCACAAGCAAATGATGGGAGGCATGTGTGGGCAATCATGAAAAATACAATGACTGTTAAGTGTAGTTTGTAGGTGGATAATGAGGAGGAGGGAGTTGACTCAAAGAAGTAACTCAAGAAAGGGTCCCCAAAGACAAAGGTTCATATACAACAACATTTTCTGGAATAAGCTGAGCAGCAGGCCCCTGGCTAATCAGCACTTAGCATGCTGAGGTGCACATGCTCATCATGGGCATAGAAGAGGCCCCAGGGAACTCCCTGCAAAACAAAAGCAATTGTGCCATCTCCCAGATCTGGAGCCTAACGCCTATTAGGAGGTAAATCTTTAATAACTGCTATCTATGGCCAGGGAGGTGAGGTTTCTCAATTTCCTCCCCATGCAGACATTTGGTTTAACAAAATGGCATTGCAAGCTGGGATGGCAAAACTACATGAGAATTGCCATCATCCACTCCACCAGTGGGTTCACCTCTCACACGGACTAAGTGCAGTTTCCCTTCTCATGCCCAGGCCCAGACTCTGAACACCATTTCCACCAGAAGGCTGCTGGGAGCTGCTCAAAGTTCCTGACCACACAGCAAACAAAGGCATTTCTGCTGCATGAACAGCTCAGGGCAGCTCCCTCCTGAAGCAGCTGTAAATGGGACCAGTGTACGTTCTTAGATAAGTCAGGACTGCAACAAGATCCAGGTCCTGGTCCACAGAAGTCACCTGTAAAAACCTACTCCCCAAAACATGTGTTCTGATACCTGGAGCTCAACAGAGAAACAGGCTCAAATAAGAGGCTGATTCAATTGCCAAGGCCCATTTACTCATTCCTGGCTCTTAAGCTGAGGGCTGCCTCAGAGGCAAATGGAAGAGAGGTCTGCATCTGCCCTCAGATCCTCCAAGACTGGGCCGTCTAGTACTTTGAAGCAAGAGCTTCCTGGTCCCAAGTAGCACTCTCTTAGTTTCTAGGGATGCCTGCTTGAGAAGCCAGGAGGATAGTGCATTTTCTGCCAGTGACTTTTCCTTATGCACAACTCCCCACCCCCACCTCCAGGGCTGCAGCAAGTCAACTTGGGCTTACCTTCCAAGACTCTTCCAAAATTGAGTCAACAATTAAGGATTACCAGATGACCACCAGCAATGGCCATGCCCATTCTCACACTTTCACCCACCACTGAGGGATCTCGGGAAACCTGGGACCAAACGACTGGCAGTCCTGCCAGAGTTATCAGTGCAGGCTATTTCCCAGTAGGTACCAAGTGCTACAGAGACCTTGGGATCTGCACTAAGTGGTTCTCAAGGATGAAGGATAGTAGACTGGCCTAGAAGGATGAAATATGCAGTAGGACATGACAAGCTTTAAGGCAGAACCTGAACTCTTTTTGCTTCTATAGTCAAATTAACAAACATGCAATGTTCATACTGCCAGTTCTGATTAGATGGTGCAGTCACAAAGAAAGTCAATCAGCTGAGCAGAAAAGGAAAGAGAACAGACTTCAGGGCAGGGGTTCTGGGGTGGAGCCCTGGCTCTGCAACTTCCTAACCTTTCTATACCTCAATTTTCTCTTCTGTAGGAGAAGTGTAGTAATATCTACTATTGCTGGTTGATTGTCACAACCATCAAATGAGTTAGTATCTGCAAGTGCTTACAACAGAGCTGGTACAGTTAGGCACCTCTTACAGATTAGGTTCTTCAGGTTTGTGTATTGTTTCCAAATACAAATGAATAATAAGCCTTCATAATCACAAGAATAATAGTTAATGCCACTGAGTGCTTCTGATATACAACCAGTGAACCTAGGCCTCTAATTGGATTACCATGCTTAATCCTTGCAAGCATCCAAAGAGGTACCTGCTGTTAATGTCCCCATTTTAAAACACAGGTCTGAGAAAGAAGTTGCTGATAAGAAGTGCAGAGGATATTTGAAAACCAGGTCTGTGAACCCAAACTCCTCATTTCTCCAGCATGGGAAACACCTAGGATCTTGGGTGAGGGTCTAACCTCACCCAAGTTTGAAGCTCAGATGGTACCATATTCTTGAGAGGCCTGCAAGGCAGAGTGTGATATAAAGGCCAAAAGGAAGAGGGCACAGTCAGTGCACTTGTTGCTGCTGAAGCTGGGACAGTAATACCCTGTGTGCCCCCAGGACTGGGTTAAGAGTCCCATTGGTTACCCAGAGGTTGGTGTGGCAGGCCCTGAACAAGTGCACCCTCTGGATGCAATCCCCCAACTGAGTCACCTGACCCATGGTCTGATCAATTCTTTTTCTGCAATCTTGCCATTTGTCCTCCTGCCAGTAGTCTAACTAGTATAGATAACTCTTCAGATCGTAGAAGCTAACATTTCTTACCAAATAAACAATAACAACAAAAATTCCAACTAAAAATAAATAATATTAAAATATTAAATAATAATAAATAATAAATAAAAATTATCATTTAACTCCATACACGTACTTAACAATTTGCACACAGGAATCAAGTCTGCTAGAAATTAATTACTAGGATCTGAATACTTGAAACATGTATGCAAATTATTTAAAGTAAATGAACTTCGCAGAACAACAAAACAGTAACAAATCAAGCTGTCAGCATTTGTTTAATCACCAGGATGCATTTTGTTTTGAAAAACAGAAATATGGGGATTGAACGGGGATGAGGAGTAAGTCATTTTCATTTCAATGCAGGCCTCGCATATATGATTTTTCTAGCAGCCATAAGGCTCAAGGTGACACTCCTGAAAGGTTCCCACCACCACTGGTCCTGGACAGGGCTGTGTGGCTCCTCTTACTAAAGGGAATGGTAAGTGATCTGAATAGTAAGTGGCATTTGAGAAGCTTTTTAATAAGATGGAGAAACCACACAAGTGAGAAGGTAGGGAGAGAGTGCTGAGTATCAATGAGAGCCCAGAGTCAGGCTTAAAGCCTCCCTGTCTGGTGCTAATGATTTCCTGGAGACTATGCTCCAAGTTTTAATCTCCTTCTGCAAATGCTTGATGACAACATGCAATACTCTCTAGAAGATGACAAAGTCCTGTGTCCCCTCTATCACTTGCATCACCATACCTGCAGGACTCATGTGGACCTAAACATGACAATGTGCCAAGCACAGAGCAGGCCCAGGCATGCATTGAAGGTGAATTTCATCCCTCCTGTCTGTCTTCGTGCAGAAGCCTATCAAGGGTCAAATGGCATGGGACACATGTCCAATTATTTTTCTCAAATAAATTTTACAAAAACTTTTCTCAAAGAAAAAGGCCCAAGAATGAATTAATTTAAAGAGATTTGTTGAGCTGCAGAGCATTGAATTCAAAAGCCAGTTAATTACTAGTTCCATCTAAGTTTCTTTTTTTTTAATTAATTTTATTTTTAAGCTCACTGCTTGGTCTCAATTAAGGTACTGACATTTTAATTATCCTAATTGTTTCTGAACTTATTTTTCAGTTCAGTGAGTTATTTTTTAATTAGCTACATTGATTTTAAAATCCAGAACCAAGACTTTTCACTGTCCTTGGGCACACTGTGTAGACTAATTGGCAAAGGGTCATGGTACCAAGAATAGCAGAGCTTGATGATACCTCAGAGATACTGAGATAAGAGCAAGGTTTCATTTTGTGGGTTGTCCCAAAGGTTCCCTCAATCACTTAGGGACACCACAAATGCTTGTGTGTGTTTAATTAACATTTGCAGAGAATCATTCTGTATGAGCCATCTTTGCAGGCTGGAGGCCAGCACCTCTGTAATACACACAAGATGTCCTTCCTGCTCTCCAGGGCTCACAACTAAAGAGAGGAGAGAGGGTGAGGTGGGGGATTCCTGACCTGAATTTTTAGGGGTTGAGGTGAGACTTCCTGGAGACACTGACATCTGTGGAAAAGTGAGTTTGAACCAGGCAATAGGGTGATGAAAGACATTCTAGGTTAAATGAAGCTCTCCTCCCAGAGGTGTGAGAGATATTGGCAGGGTTGAGGAATGAAGAGTTGTGACAGGTTGGTAGCAGGTTGGAAGTCAGGGTAGTGAGTGATAAATCTGAATAGGGTGACCAGGCATGGTCATGGAGGTCCTAGGAACCACAGAAAGAACTCTGGGGAGACAAGGCCTCCAAGTTCCACAGCAACTTCAAACATGGTAGAAATTGGTGACCTTTGGCATACCCTGGCATTCCAAAATTGGAGAAGAGGACCACTGTCCAAATATGTTATTTGGAAAGTGGCACTTTGATAAGAACAGACACAAGTAAATCAGGGATAGAGGGCATAGTGGGGCTCCCTTTCCTTCTTACAGAAGCTTCCCTACTCCCTCTCCCCAGGAACATCAAGGATTCTGGGAAACCACAAGTCCACCCTGAGGCCAGTAAGCAAAAGACTTATCAAACCAGCAGTGGGATCTCATGGTCCAATCTGGTAAATCCCAGAAGCCTTTTCAGACAAAAGGTCATTTAATTTGCAAAACTTCTCCAAATTAATGATGACCTGTTGTCTCCTCCTTGCTTTTAAGACTGCGCTTTGTCTGAGTCATGCACACCCAAGATTCTTCTGAAGAGTAAATAGGGCCAGTGATTCATTAGGAGAGACTTAATGGATGATTGACAAAGAAATTACTCGCAACTCTGGAAACCTCGTCAGGCTAGGATCCTGAACATTTATTACAGCTTGTCTGTCCCCATGGTAACCCAAGCATGCATCTTGCCTCCCCCTGCCTCCAGAGGGGCTTGTTTACCAGCTGAGGACAGAGCTTCATAGAATACAAAATAGAAGATTCTGCTCATCGAATTTTACTGTAACCAGGGAAGAATGGCAGCTCCGAAAGCCTCCCTCACCATTCTCAGCTTTCATATCCAAGGGGTTGTCCAAGTTCTCTGAAGCCAAACAAAGGGGACTACTGGTTATGTGTCTAATAGGGCAGGCAGCTAAGCGACCCAGAAGGCCGAATTCAAGTGCCCAAGGAGAGGGCAATGAGAAAGAAGGGGCCAGGGGGCAGATAAGACAGAGGCACAGGAAAAAAAAAT
The DNA here is from genome assembly GCA_020662805.1 of Glaucomys volans. Classification (NCBI taxonomy): domain Eukaryota; kingdom Metazoa; phylum Chordata; class Mammalia; order Rodentia; family Sciuridae; genus Glaucomys; species Glaucomys volans. The sequence continues at coordinate 144,044 of JAJEJO010000973.1, forward strand.
ACATCTGGCCCAAGACAGCACTCCTTTTCATTCCCCTGTAAACTGTGGGCCTGAGGACTCTTTTCTTTCTGTGCCAAATTGTGTCAAAGCATCTTCCCTGGTGCATTATTAGTGTGTTTGGGGCGGGGCTGCAGATAAACTGATAGTGGCCTGTTTGGGAAGGTACTTTATTAACTTAAATGATAACAGTGGTTAAAACTAAGTGGATGAGTGTGTAGGCATTTGCCATATTATCCTCTCAACTTCTCAGTATATGTAAAAAATTAATGAGATATTTTAATATAAAAGAGAAAAAAAGAAACATCCAATGACCCAACAGGTTAACACATTAAGCAAAGAGGGTCTATAATAAGAAACAATTATAAATAATTTGAATGTTCACCTATATTAATATGCTCAGGCTGCTATAACAAAATATCACAGACTGGGTGGTTTAGACAAAAGAAATTTATTCTCTCACAGTTCTTGAGGTTTAAAGTTTCAGACGAGGGTGACAGAGTGGTTTGGTTCTGTTAGGGCCCTTCTCCTGGTTTGAAGATGGACAATTTTGACTCATGCCCTCAGACAGCCTTTCCTTGGTGCAGGCAAAAAGAGAAATAGAAGACAAGCTCTCTGGTTTGTTTGTTTATTTATATTTTTGCAATACTAGGGATTGAACCCAGGACACTCTATTATTAAGCCACACCCCAACCCCTTAAAAATTATTTTTAATTTTTATTTTGAGTCAGTCTCTCTAAGTTGCCCAAGCTAGCCTCAAACTTGGGATCCTCTTGCCTTAGCCTCCTGAGTTGCAGGGGTTATAGGCATGCACAATGCACCCAATTGTGTCTTTTCCTAAAAGGATACTAATCCTATTGGATCAGGATTTTACCCTTACAGCATCATTTAATGTTAATTCTTTCCTTAGCAGTCCCATCTCCAAGTATAACCACTTTGGATTCTCAACATAGGAATTTGGAAGGGATCATAAATATTCGGTCTATAACACCAACTATAGGTTAATCACTTAGTTAATTAGAGGGTATTCATTTATAAAATAACATGCAGCAATTTCAAGGAAGTAAGTAGATCTCTATATATATATGGCTAGATGTTTGTGATAAACTACGTAGAAAAGTAAGTTAAGGTGAGAAAACCAACTGGAAATTAACTTCTCAGTACCACAAAGTTCTAATGGCAAAGCCAGGACTCAAAACCAGACCTGTTCTTTCCAAAGAAGGCACCCTCTCCCTTCTGTATCCTGCTTCCCTTAAAAAGAAGCCTCCTTTCCCTCACCAGCCCCAGTATCCACCTCACTCAGTTTCTGCTGATTGACTATCTTCTGTCTCCTGGGGTCAACCCTGGAATAATCCACAAATGAATTCAGACTCCCAGAGACCACAGGCCAATACCAATGCTATCTGTCACTGACTGGAAAACTATCTGCAAAAGACACAGTCTCCTTTTTCAAGCCCTGGAGAATCTTGCCTGCAGCAAAGAGACAATGAGTCATGACCATAGCCAAAGGTAAGAGCAAGCATCCATCCCTGTGAGATTTTGGCATTCGCTTCTGAGATGAAGGAATTAAGGACTACCCATGACTGTCTGGAACTAATGACAGACACTGGGAAGAGCTTGGACCCTCTGCTCACATACAAAACAAGACATTATGGGCAGCCACTGATAAGCCCAACATGGTAATTTACACATCCTGATCATTAGAAAAGAAAGCATTGAGAGGAGTCTGCTAGAGCAGCTGTGGAAACGTGCTCCATAAAATCAGTGACCACAAAATTTTATTAGCCTGGCCAGCCGTGCTCCCTTTCCAAAGCTATCATCCCACACTTACCTTGCTCCCCAGCTGCTCTGGGATGGTGAAGACAGGACCTCACTTAATAATTCCAACAAGAAACTGATTTCCCTTTGAAGTGGGAGGGGGAAGAGGAAGTCAAAGAGAGCAGGGGAGAGGAAGGAATTCAGTGGAAAGGAAGAGGAAACATTTTAATATATAATACATCAGGCAATTCAGGAATGATGATGGGAAGAGTGACATCCACCACCAATCTGTAGAACAACATACCGTTGCCTATTCTAATTTAACAATGAGCAAACTGACACAGAGATCAGTTTATTATTAATTTATTGGTAACGGATGGAGATGTTAATTAAGTAATCTGTTTGTGGCCACACTGCCAGTGAGCCTGAATTTCAGTCTTGGTGAGTCTCACACCAAAGTTGATGCTCAGAGTCACCAGGCCACTAATAAAATGGCTTATGATGAGGCTAAACGTGATGATGACCGTGCTGAGCAGCAACACACCAACCTCCTATGTCCACCTCTCCTAGGAATCATGCCGCACAGAAGATCCCAAAAAGAACTTCTTCTAACTATGTAGAAGATGCTGCACTATCAAAAATTAAAGTCAGATTGTTAATTTTTGAATGAACTTCTGTTACTTTTATAATGAATACAAAAGTCAGTGTTTCCTTCAAAAGCATTGCTGCTGCCCAGTGAACTTAACTCCTACCTAAGAAATACACAGGGCCAGGTAAAGCATGTGTCGTTCCTTCTATGAGGAGTTTTCAGTCCATGCCACAGAATGAGAAAAAATGGGGTGTCAACATGGAACAGGGCAGCATGTTAACGCAGGTAGGGAGATGGAGTGAGTCAAGGGGCTGGGGGAGGGAAAACAGGGCTCACAGTGTCGAGTGGCAAAAGATCATTCCACTTCAGGGACAGAAAACCACACACATTTGCTGCCTTTTTCATGATCAAATACTTATTTTCTTAAAACCAAAGAAACTGGGAATGATATTGACCAAATTATATTGTAATATTGTGTGCATGTATGAATATGTAACAACAAATTCCACTGTGGCATATGATTATAATGCACCAATAAAAGTACAGAAAAAAGGATGAAAACTTTAATAGAACAGAAAAACAAAGAAGAAAAAAGAAATAAAAGAAAGTGGTTGTAACGAGCTTGAGGGCCTTTCAACCTCAGAGTGTGTGCAGAGGACTGAGGCACTATCAGTTGGGTCACCCTGGGTCCACTGTATTATTTACACTGTGGTTTGAACCCTCTGGGTTTCACTTAGGTACTGACAGGAAATTTTCTAACATGGCAAAATCAACATGGGTGCACTGAGCCATGGCAGGAAGCCACAGTAACCACCCCTGACACATAGTGCACAAGGAGGGAGGTTTCCAGAACCCATATAAAAGCTCACCACATGGAAAACCCTGGGCCACCTCTCTTGGGATGACTGGCTCCGCATTCCCTCCCGCATACTTTCACTTCACTAAATAAACACTTTGTGCTTATTCTGTCTATGACTCCCACCTCAAAGCATTCTTTCTGGAAGACAAAAATTGAGGAACCCATCAACTGGTAATGACAGGACCTCAAACTGATCTCACTTCTCAGCAGAGAGAAAGGACACCATCCACAGAGAAGCCTTCACATTTTCATTCATCAAAACAGCCAGGATTTATTAAAATATTATCATAGTACAAGTACTTGGATTCTATTTCATTATAATTGGCATAAATTATTCATAAGACATTTATGAACAAAGGAGAGAGAATTATTCAAAATACAAAAGAACCAAATTCTATAACCTAGGAGAATAAGAGGACATAAAAACCACAAAAAATCAAATATTTCCATGAAAAAGGTATACTTAAAAGATCACTAAGGCTCACAAAGTCTATCTTTTGTACCTGTACTAGGTTTCAATGCAATTAAAATTCCTACTAAATGTGAAGCTTTTCCTAAACCAAAGGCATCCGGAGAGCTAACTCCTTTGATGCTGGTTATTCAGTTATTACTCAGCAGCTGGGATTGTTGACCATAAAAGGATTGGGAAATTCAGAAGCTTCAAGAATCACACCCCACCCCCAATTTTTTTAGTGCACATGGACTGCAAGAGCAGTATGGTCAGGATCAGAGAGATGTGGGTTCAAAAGGAAAGGTGCTATTTTGTTACCTCCTGCCTGGGTAAGATCACAACAGGTTCCTCCATTCTCTAAGACTCAGTTGCAAACAAACAGATTCACTTCACCATGGTTTTGTGAGGATCTGATGTGATAGAGCATGAAAGGTGCTTAGCACAGGTACAGGCTCAGTTGTTACCATTTCTTACCCATTTCTTTTACCTTGCTCCTTGAGAACAGAAAAGGGATGCCTCCAAGGGGAAGGGACCCTGGACATTTAAGAGATGCAAGATCCTAAGGCCATGATTCTGTTTGCTCTTTCCAATCCCCAAATGGCGAGTTCATCTCTATAAGAAGAAACACTGAAGCTTCCTTTTGAACATCTGGCACAGGGTCCATTCTGTCCAGAAAACGTGGCTAATTAACCAAATCTACACCACTGTTGAAACCATGACATGACAATAAGCAGTTCATGCATCTCTAGTGGAGCCATGCTCTGCCCTGTCTCCTCCCAAAAAGTAAAAAGGCTGAGAAAGAAGGATGAAAATAATCCCCCCTCAAACTCTGTGTACTAAGATCACAAATGCCTTGTACACAACACACACCATGAGACTCTGTTTTTTGATTTGTTTGTTTTTGAGAGAAGGTCTGTGAGCTTTGAAATGTCCACTGGAGAGTCCTGGACTTTGAGGGCTAAGGTACCCTAAGAACATACCTGCAAGCACTGTTGGTAAAAGATTCAGAAAAAAGGAGCCTGACTAAGGAAAAAAGAATCTGTTAAACACTGTTGACACAAATAGACCAGGGTTTGAGCTCAGGGAGGTTAGTAACATGTATGTTGTGGGCAACTGGATGAGAAGGATTTAGCAAGGTGGGCTGTGTATGTAAGTAAGGTTGGTGCTCTCTGATCTTCAGCCAGAGACAGCCCACCTGATGCCTTCTGCCCTGTCCTATAGAGTTTAGAGGGACTAGGTATTAACTGAAACCATAGCAATAAAAGGAAAAACTGCCCCAAATTGGAGATGGGGATACTCAAATGACCTCCCAGAGCCTCGGGCGAGGCTGTCACTTGCATAGCCAAACTTCAGTGCAGAGCTCTAGTGAGCCCACATGGTACTCCTTCATGGGCCACCTCTCTGAAAAACCTAAAACGAAGCTGAAGGAGAAGAAACAGCCCCATACCACATGTATTTAGCGCAGTCTGCCCCTCCCTTTCTTTTTCTTGTTTTCCCACAATCACATCTAAGCCTTTCTCCTCAGATTGTATGGGAGGCCAACCAGATCACAAATCTACAGTCAATCTCCCTGTAGCATCTATTTTACCAGATGGTCAGTAACTTAAAACCTACTTACATCATAGCAGTCCCAATCTACGAAGATCAGAATGCAAAATTCATATAAACTGACATAGAAGAGATTTCAAAAATGAATGTTCCCATTGTGTGTTCTGTCCCCAGAGCCTCAGAGTGTTCGCTCATATTTGCTCTTAGAGGCTCTTTGGGAGAAAAGTTTGAAAAGTGTTGGAAGTATTTACCAACTTTAAAGGGGACCAAGAAGGAAGCAGAGAGCTCTCCAGGGTACTGATATCTAAGGTGGAAAATCAATACCAGTAAAGTACATACAAAGAACCTTTAGAAGCAAATTGCTCATTCTTGTGGGATCAGAAAGTAGCTACCATTGAAGCTAATTCATTAAAAATGTATCCCATGTCCCCAGAATAAACTTCCATGCTTCTTCCCAGGGATCTCAGTCTCACAGAGAAAACATCCTAGGGTTGTTCAGATCACTGACCCTGTATAATCCAAAGCTTTTCTGAGAAACTTCTATTGGACAAGGTATGTAAGTGAATTATAAAGCATTCATGGCTACCCAGGTATTAAATTTAATATCATAATTAAAACTGTTATTACTTTTGTCCCTCCCACTCTTAACTTTTCAGAAACCCTTGGCTGAGGATTTATAAATGGGTAATCAGAGACCATTCATTTACAAGTCCTTTCTTTACCCAATTATAGCAGATTCATTTCTGCTTCTTTGGGATGGTTCCCAAGGTCATTAAATTTCATTCCTTAACTGAGAACATTGAAGTAATCATGACAAAGTTAGTGCTGAGTGGAGGCAGGGTTTCTTGGGGCATCTTCTACCCTATTAGAAATCATCTCAAGCTGAGAGAAGAATGGCTGCCTCTCCCTCTGTGGGGTTTGGGAAATGCTGTACCATGTAAGTCTTATTTATTCCTGTTCTTGTTTGTGTGTGTGTCCCATGCTATTCAATCACTGCTAAAATATGTTCTCATATGCATCCAAATAAGCCAAGTAATTCACTGTTCCAAACTTGCCCACAACCAGCTCCCTTCTGTGCATGTCTCTCCAACAATGTGCCACTCAATGACAATTACTTCCCTTATTTTAGTCTCAGATAAAGTCTAGAGCACTAATATAACATATAAATCAGGTCCTGATTGTGCATGGAAGGCAGATGAAACAATAAAGTCTAGAGCACTAATATAACATATAGATCAGGTCCTGATTGTGCATGGAAGGCAGATGAAACAATAAATGATGGACACGTACCAATGGATTCTCCTAAGGCAAACATGAAACAAACACAAGGAGTAAAGTCCTTTATTTTTGTTTTGTAGCAAAAAAAAATACAAAGTTCACAGCAGAAAAGACAGAGCAGCAAGATCATTCCTGGATACTGTAAGGGCTGCAGCATTCTTTCCACCAAAAGAGGGGAGTTGACAATTCTGTTTTTGTTACAGACTCTAAAATTTTAAGGGGGTGGGCAGGGAAGAACCTTATGACTATGTCTTCTGCAGTCTGGTCCAAAACTTTATTTCCAAAATTTAGTTCCCATTTCCTGTCCACAATGTCTTCATCACCCAATACTTACCTGGCCTTCAGTTATGTTAAACAACTCACAAATTCTCAAATACATGGTACCTTTTTTGCCTCATCTAAAGTGTGTCATCCAATGCAAAGCACCATTTCATTCTGACAAGTACAGAATGAATCCAATGTATCTCCCACTTGACAGAAAAAGAAACAAAATTAGATCTTGCTAAAGACCATGCAACTAAATGGCCAATCTGGGATGTAACTCCATATATGTCTCAGTTCAGTAGAAGGCTCGAGAGATCAGAGATATCAGTGCATTCTCTTCACTACCACGTGTCCCTCACCAAAAACAGTGAGCATCATGGGGTTAGTACAGGTGTTAAGCCCAGGTCACTTGGCTTCACTCCTCCTTTAGCCTGCTCTGTGAGACCAGGGACCAAGTTTGCTCACCATTTTGGAACCTGAGGTCCCCTGTCATGTATCTGCTTCAAATGATGTGCTCAGTTAATGCTGGATAAACTCTATGTTCAAGAGGCAGCTCAAGATGGATCTAATAACCCTAGATTTCTAGATCACACAGTTTAAAGATCCAAGAGACACTGAGGTATCTCCAGCCCAACATGTTGATTGCTAACATAGGGAAGACCTTATTCTATCACTTCAACACACATTTATGGAATTTATTTTATATGCCAAGTGCTACGGTATAGACACTGGGAACACTCAGAGAAGGTTAAAACAAAGTCCTTGCTCTTAAGGAACAAACACTCCAACAGAGAGATGATGAAAAAGGAAAGAAAGGGGGAGGGAAAGGAAAGAAGAAATGAGAAGAGAAAGAGATGAGGAGGTAACATTAGATACAGATGGGAGCTCAAAAGCTGGTTTTAAAAGAACAATGCCATACAGAGCTCCTTGGTGGTCACTCTGCATTAAGTGGTCAGGAACACTCTCTCTGAGGAAGTGATGTTTCATCCCTGACCTAACATTGTTCCTCAGATGAGGAACATTGCAGCAGAGGGATTGCAGAGACCATGGGGTGAGAAATGACCCTGCAGTGTTAGATAAAGGGACAGTTCTCAATAGATTTTATGATTTTCCAAGAACATGCCACTATGGTAGACCAGGACTTAACTCTGGAATGGCAAGTTCCTGGATGTATATCCTTCAAACAATGAGTGACCATCTATCAAACTGACATATTAGCAGGCGTATCAACAATAACGCACTGGACTTGCTCCAGACCTGGATTCACATTCAGAATCACCGCCCTGATGTGACAGGCCAGGGTTCTGCTTCAACCTGGGGTTTTGATGGACAACTTCTCAGGTTGTCAAAGCCAAATAAGAATAATCTGCAGAGAACCCAGATCTCAAGCTTCCTGGACACTCTCTTTTCCCATACAAGCAAATCACCAATATCTGTGATGTGAATTATAGGAAAAGGTCAAAGGAACATGCACTTTGGATCTGACAGAGCCAGATCCATACTTGAGGTCAGCTCCTTGGGTGCTATGTGACCTTAAGTAAATTACACAGGTTCTCTGAGCTCTAAAGGGAAATAACAACATCTCCCTTATGTGTCAGTTGGAGGACTTGATGAAACATGTTTCCAGTGTTTAACAATAATCTTAGCAAGTCCTCAATAAATGTTAGTTCCCGCCTTTGCCATAGGATTTCTCTTAAACATTCCTTACAGTTGTAAACTGGGCCTCTTTTCTTCTCCAGGTTGTCTTTAAGCTGAAGCACAGTCCTGCAATCCCCAAGCCTCTAATTTCTGCTTCCAGAAGACCTGAACTCTCCACAGCAATCCCCCTGGCCAATCCCCCTTTCAGGGGCCTGGACTCTACCCTCACAACTCCCTGCCTCAGAAACCTGATCACTCTGCCTCTATCACCTAAATGGTCAATGAGGATTGGGTGGTTTTACGTCTTTTTCTCAGTAAGGCCCAGCTCAAAATCTACACCTAGCACTCCATGAACTTCAGGTATGGTGTGAAAGGAGAAGAAAAATGATGACATAACAGAGATTCCTTTTTCCCCAAATACTCCTTCCCCTTGCAAATGTTTAACAGATATTTTTGGCACCAGATCCCCCTGGCTGGGACTAAACCAGCCATCAGGCCTTTTGTGTTCCTGAAAAAGCTAATGAGAGTATGTGTTGCTGTGTAATCCAAACACTAGCCATTTCATGCCCAATCGTGTTTTAAATGGGCAACAAATCTCCCTGGCGTGTTCCTTTCTCTGACAAACAAAAGCTCCGTCTGGTCTCTTTGTGGGCCCTGTTCAATCAACAAGGGCAAGAGGTCTTGGATGCTAATTCAAAGTCCCTGTCACAATGGCAGACCCACCAGGCCTCCAAGCTCCAGCCTAACAAATTTTCCTCATAGGAAATCAAGTCAAAATCCAGAATTTTGAACTCAGACTGACAAAACACAACACTGATTTTAAGTAATTTCTACACAGTAAGTTGACAGCTTTGTGGACTAAGTTTCAGAATGAGCTAGTATTTCAGGCAGTGGCACTAATGGGTAGAGTATAAGACTTCATGGCATTAAGACTGGGCAGAAATTCCCAGCACCACAAAAAGAGGCCTCAAAAATACGTTCACGATTCCTCAGGTTCTGGGGGAGCAGAGTACCTTTGCACTCTGAGAAGAGGGTGGGCCTGTGGCAGAAGGCTCACCTCTGCAAGAAGGAAGTCGTGAGTAAGACATGGTCTGCTGTCTGAAGCTGCTGATTGCTGTTACAGGCTTCCAGGGCCATGAGTACCATTTGCACCCAACCCTTTCCAGCTCACTGCGAGTTTGCATGTTCACCTCCTGGTGTGTCTCTGGGTTCTTTTTCATTCACCAAAGGAGTTTTCTAGTTTGGTTTTTAACATGTTCCTTGGCAGTTGAAATATTTCTTACCCAGAAG
>JAJEJO010000973.1:158608-176177 GCA_020662805.1 Glaucomys volans
GATTTTAATGGAGACCTCTCTGTATACACCCAGATGGCTTTAACTTATTCTTGGACCTATGTAGTTGTTAGAAAACAATTACAAATGACAAAAAGTTAAAAAATAAAGACAAGAGAGGAAAACCCCATGCTGGCACACAGTAGGCACTCAATTAGTGCTCCTTGACCTGCTGAACTCATTGCTAACAACTACAAAGAAAAGCTCCTGCTAGAGTTTGGATGGCCATTCACATCTGAGAGGGCTACAGGCTGCCCATCGTGCCTTCTCTAATAAACATATGTTATCTCTGTGCCTCCAATTATAAAGGTGACTGCGACTTAAAATTCCATTAAGAGCACCAGAGCAGCTGCTCCTGTCACGCACTTCTAACATATTAAATCACCACAGACAATTCGCCTCTGTGGCCAGTGAATGGCCTGAGCCCATGGCCTTTGAATTGAAGATTTTCATACTTCACTTGTATAGAGAGCTTTCTGGAGGAATTCAACAGTGACTTCATTTATATACCTGGCACCATCAAATAATGCAGGCCTGGCCTTCAACACCCAGCTCATAGCATTTCTAAATCTTTCAGACAGGAAAAAACTGCATAATACTCCACCAATTTTTAAAAACTTGGTCAGAATGGTCCTCAAACTGAACCAACAAGAAGAACCTAATCCTGCAAGCTGATTTATATGAAAACACCAATACTTCTCTGTGCCCTTTCATTCATTTTGAGGTCTCAGTGATGAAAGGATAATAAGGATTTGGAAAACAAGAAACACTTGGGTCCATCCCTCCATTAATAGACGGGGCTTGATATGGTGAGGGAAATAGTAACAATATTTCTAAGCTATCTCCGTTGCCATGTAGAAAAACCAATTACACAGAGGCCCCTCTCCCCTGCAGGAGGGCGAGCTTTCTGTGCATCAATATTTCATACACTGTCATCTGTGCATTATTTAATAAAGCAATTGAGGGGACGAGTTTATTTTATTTTTCAACCTTTCCACCAGAGATCCTAAGCCTGCAGGACACGCAGTGCTGCAAGTCAGCTGGCAATCATAGAAATGTATTTGCTGAATTTCTGAGGCCAAGGGGTTGTTTATAGTCTTAACTACATACTCCCAGTGTCTAATACATGTTCTTTACCCCAGGGACTAACCATCCATATCTATTTATGGTGACAGAGGTGAACTCACTTCAGAATCCAATGAGCAATGATACAGTTGATCATCCATCGGACCCTGACTGAGTGCCACTTTGGGGGATACAAAGCTTATAAGCCAGGGTCCCTGTCTCTGCATGGTGAATGATGGAGACTACAAGCCAGTTACGTATGGGACTGGCAATCACACAAGTGATGCACAGGGCCTGGATTGTAAAGGGCACAGTGGGTATGTGTACTTTTTTAATCTCTCACCTAATATTTAATATTTTGTAATAACAGGTTGGTGGGATGCAATTTCCACTGGTGCTTGCTTCTCATCCTGTAAGTGTAGGGACCAGATACTGAGTCCCCTCTTGTCCTGAGTCCTGGCATAGCTGTGGGTAGGCACATTGCTGAGCTCAGCACCAGACTTCTTTCTGGGACCTCCACATCTTTAAGGAGTTACTCAAAGAAAATTTGAAGATCAAATTTACCACAATCAAGATGGTAGCACCAACGTATTAATTTCAACAGAGCCCTCAGTTTCTGTTCATTGTTCAAGACCTCCTGGCAATCCTGATAGACCCTGTAATTCTAATAACTCAACCTTTTCTTAAGTTTGCCGGCACCATTTTCTATTTCCTCCAACCAAGTTCCTGACCAATCAAGTGCTCAATAACTGTTGAACAAAAAGACTGAAGCTGTGATCCAAATGCTCCTCTACCTCATCAGTAGCAGACTGAGTATATGCTTAGGGTACCAAAAATATTTTTCTAAGACCTTGATATTTCAAAACAAAAACGTAACCATACCAAGCTGTGAATTGGAATCATGGTAAATATCAGAAACAATACAGATTGTTCTTTTGTGCATTTATTTTGTAGTTTAGCATTAGTTTTATTTTGAATTGTGTATGAGGTCAGAGCTTGGGTATCATAAACATTTCAGTCTGACTCTGTTGAATGAATTGATCAATTTTCCTTAACCAGGATACTGATTCCTTCAGAGTAAAGGGTAAGCAACACTTGTTGTCTCAAATATCTAGCCACCACATGTATTTTAGTAAAAGGTACTAAATTTAGGGTACACCTGTTATTTAGTCTTCACATCAATGCCACAAACACACATTACTACTAGTTTTTAATAGAGGGGATAGAGACCCCAAAAGAATAAGTAATTGGCTCCCACTCACACAGCTGATAAAATACAGCAGAGATCTGAACCTACTTTAAGAGGTTCAAAAGCATCTGTGTCTAACTTAACTACCAAGGTATGCCATTTAATGACTATTCTCAGGCACATATTAAGGTTACTCTCTGAGTTAATTTAAATGACCAAGTCCTGGGGACAATAAGAAACTTGAGGCACACCTAGGATAACTAACTCTCTGCTTCTGCCTAAGCTTTCCTTCTTGAAAAGGAAAGCACCTTTGCAATAGCACATGCCAGGAGGTAACAATTACACACTTAGCTGAAACCCTTCCTCCCCAAGTTTAAGCATGCTTCTCTTCCTCTCCACAGGGAAGAGACGAGATGACCTAACTCGGCAGTAAATTGGCTTTCATGTGCTTCAAGACAATTGCTAGATCTCCCTGCAGGCTTATTTTCCTGAGGCTACAATTCCTAATTATTTTTCATACATGCCCTAATTTCCAGCTCCACAATCAAATCTGTTGCTCTCCTTTAAGCCATATCCTGGCTCTCCTTTGCAGTCAGTGGTGCTGACACATGGGCACTGTGCCCTGGGGCCCAGTCTTATCCATCTTTTCATGCCTGACTTGGGCATTTACATCAGAGAGCCAGAAGCGAAAAAGATCATTCCAGAATATGAGGACAGTCCCAATTCTAAAAGGAAGCATTTGCCTTGATCAGAGATTCTGTTCCAAAGTCAGGTCACTGGCTGGCCCAAGTACCCATGAGCTGGTATTGGCCAGGGAAGACATACCATCCTGGTTGGACATAAGAGAAGTCCTGGCCTTTCACCAGTCTCAGTGTCCTCTAATGAATAATCAAGACAGCAAAAACAGGGGACCCTGAACATGCCACAAAAGGAGTGACAGGATAAAGGGTAAGTTTAAGTTTCTCATAGAGAGGGTATCCCCCAAGGAATGGTACCATGCCAGGGGATAAGACCATCACCACCATCTTGCATGGTCAGTCTAGTCAACTTCCCAGGATCCTCACCCCACTCCCATCACACACTTTTGCAAGGCTAATTCCCATTCATTCTGTAAAAATCTACAATTTAGTCTTGGCCTCGAGGGGCTTATAAAAAGAAAGGTGCCAGATGTCCCCCCCAAAAAAGTGACAGATTACTATGGAAATGAGAGCTACAAAGAGGGAGCAATTACTACCTATATCAGGCATGAAGTCAGGTTTATAAAAAGGGGGCACTGGAGGTGGGGATGGTGGAGGTGGCTCCAAAATATGGGTAGTACAAGGTATGTAGAAATTGTGGGTAATGTGACCAAAGGACAAAAGGCCACAATAAAAGCACTGGAAGGTTTCATAGGCAGGGGACAACTGAGGCTTGAGCAAAATTATAATAAGACTGGAATTGCACATGATTCCAGCCCTGTATAAATGCAAATGTTCTCTCTCTATTATTAACACATAAGCCGCTTAGGGGTAGAGCATATAATTGTGCCAGGGAATGGTATTGTAGGAAATTAATAAATATCTGTCATGGTTTGATTTATCCACTACTGGGAATTGCCAGTTTGTTCTATTGAGTGATAGTGTCAGTACTAATTAAAAGCTTGGGCTCCAGATTCTAATCCCAGCTTCACCATTTACTAGCTGTGTGACTTTAGATAAGTTGCTTGACTCTACCTAACCTCAGTTCCTTTATCTTTAAATTGGAAAAATAATTATAGCTATTTCACTGGATTGTCAAATAATGTAGCCAGCAGTCCATGGAAAGTGCTTTGAAGAGCACCTGGCATTCAGAATGTGCTCAACTAAGCTCCTTACATCACCTACATCCCCACCAAAGTCTTCCACCATGTATGAGCATGGTCTGACATCCACATGAGGATATACTTGAACACACACACACACACACACACACACACACTTGCATGCTTATGGCAATCAGTAAACAGCAACTCCTTTGAGGAAAATGTATAATTTGTTCAAAACTCACAGCAGCATTAAAATTTTCTGTCATAATAGTAAAGACAGGAGGCTCACATGGGCTCACAGCTACTCACAACTATACTTATGCTAATTCTAATGCCACAGAAAGAAACTTCTGAACCTAAGTTTCAAACACAGGGAAATGTCTACAGTGTTAAACTTTTTTCCAATATCCCTAATGTCTGAATAAATCGAAGGCAATGACCAATAACAAAAATCCTCTTGCTTTACAAACCCTTAAAATAAAAAGGACCCAGCAAATTCCACAACATCCCATTTGTCTTCAAGTAAGGAAGACACTGCTCCTTAATTACACAAATAGCCAGTATGATTTCAATTCACTTCGGTGTCTGCAATCAAGGTCGTTTAGAACATGTTCACAGGCAGTACTGCACTTGTGCACCCCCTAAACCACTGGAGGAAAGAGACCTAATCCTTCCTTCACAGTAAATATAAAAATGTGAGTTGGAATAACCCCAAGGAGATGGGAAGTCCTTTGGATGTCTTGGTGATCACTTAGACCCTGCAAAAATGAACTTGAAATATTATAATGGCAAGGTTCAGAATCCTGACAGGCTTCCAGTAATTGCAAAAATTTTCCCACCACAATCTACTGTATGTGTGAGCATGTATGTGCATACATGTGTGTATATACTCACGTGTAATTACTCGCCTTACTAAAAAGGTACATTTTTCATCAATTTAATGATTGTCATAATTTAAAATGACTGTAAGAACCACTTATCTATTAAGTATTTGGAAAGATGAGTCCTTCATTAGAAAAGGCAATAAACTACAATGATGCTCTCATCAATACAAATCAGCTGGAAGGGCAGGACAGGCTAAAGGCTAGCATGGATAAAAAGAAAAATGATGCTTACAAACTGCATGTGGAGCTAATAAGTAGTATAAAGTTTATGAAATGCAACAATAGTTGATGAACTGCAACAAAATTCCAAGGACTCTTTTTCCCTTATTTTCCTAAAGGGCATTTTGGTGATGGTGGAGGTGAGGGTGAGCAGAGGGGTGGTGACCAGGTCTGCCAACATAAGAACATAACCACAACCCACTTTGCTTCCTTTTCTTTTTTTCAAGTTTAGAAAATGTCCTCTTCTGCTAGAATTTCTTCAGCAACACCCAAAGTCTGGAACTAACTTATGGAAAGAAGTAAATTCCTAGAGACTAAAGGCAGAAATTGATTAACAGAAGTCTGGTTACAGTATGCTCAGGGAATAGAGATGAGTAAATGGCCTGACAGAGCAGCATCTGCCCCTCAATAATTGAATGCTGGGTGTGCTTTAGTACCTGCAGAAATTCCTCCCAGAGAAAATCCACCATGTGGAGTTAAAGACAACATTTGCTTTCTTTGAAATCAGGGTAACTTCAGCCAGTGGGCAAATAAGTGTCCTGTGGTCCAGGTCTGCTGGGGCCATCCCGCATTATCAAAGGCGTCTTCAAAGGGGTTAGGGGCTGGGAAGAGGTCAGAGGCCCCTTCACTTAGAAAACAGCCTTTGGCCACAGTTGGGTTAAGAACCTCTGAGGATTCAGTGTGGGCACAGAGAAAGTGAGAGCGAGAGAAAACCAGGGAGAAATCAGAACCAGAAACGCTGAGAGTCAAGAGGGAATGGTGAAGAGGAAAGGAGAAAAACAGGCAAGGAAAGAACAGGACACAGAGTTTGGGAGAAGATCTCAAGGAGGGTGGGGAAGGGAAATGTTGGGGTCTGGAAAGGAGAGGATGGAAAATGGAGAGCATGTAAGATAACAAAGTTCAAAACTCCCTTTAATATTAATGCACATTAAAAAAAACCCTCTTCCACAGAAATGCTGTTGGACTCAAGGCAAAGAGGAAGGAAAGCCTCAAGCATTCACTTTGAAAAGAGGCTTTTTAAAAACTATGGTTGGCATTTGTAGATAAAATGGCGGAGTGGAAGGAAAAGGAGATCTTTGATAGGAGGCCAGAGAGAGAGAACCACTGGAAAAGCTTTCCAAAGAGGGCTGACAGAGGAAAGCCGGGTAGTGCCCATGCCCTTCTGTCCTAGGTGGAGCCAGTCTAGGTAAGAAAAGGTGTAGCCATAAGGCTCAGGATAGAAGGGCTCCAAGGATCACAGGTTGTCAGGGAAACGTTCCTGGACCCAAGCTTCCTTTGGGAAATTCCCTCCAAAGCCTGGAAAGAGAGCAGAGAAAAAGGAAATCTCTGAAATACTTCATGCCTATGCATGTCTATGCCCAGCTGAATGCAAAGACCACCTCCTCCAAATCCTCCAACATCCCACCACTACACCGTGAAGATGCCTTCACATCAGCCGATCTATGTGTTAGGGTATTTACCATTAACTCTCTGACTGAATGTGAGCACGATGAGAAGAGGGAATTTATCTGTTGATCTATCAATCCCCTGTGCTTGATACAAGGTAAACACATCCTTTGCAGAACAAGTGAACAATTCTAACCCTTGATCACATGAATAGCACTGTCCTCATCATCTCCTCAGGGGCAAGAGAAGCAGTGTCCTGCGTGACACATGGTTGAAGGGGCACATGAGGGCTATCAATCCTAACAACTTCCCATGAGGAAGCACCAGGAGCCACATCTTACATTTAAGGAGCCTGAGGGTCAGAGGTCAAGTACCTTGACACTTTACATAACTGAGAAAGAAGAATCTAGAGTAGAGGAAAGGAATGAGGGGGAAGGAGAAAGTACAGGAGATTGAAATAGAGCAAGTTATGTTATCTGCATTCATGAATATGTCAGAATGAACCCCATAGTAATGTGAAACTATAGTACACAATTTTTTTTAATTATTTTTTTAAAAAAGCCCAAAGTTCCTTTGTCTACAGAGTCCTGGGTAAGGAGGGGGATGGCAGAGTCTACTATCAGCCTAACCAGTTTACTTTCCTCTGAAGAATCAGAGCTGGGACCACCCTCACACCAGTCTTGTACTCTCAGGATGAGAAGGGGACAGGATAAGACATTTGTTTTGTTCAAATGTGGTCAACTGCTGCCCCACCCCTGGCCTGGCCTCCCAGCCAATTTTTCCTATCTCTTGGCCCCAGGAAAGAGCACATCCAAGAATCCAGGAGCATAGGGATCTTTCCTTGTGAACCGTTGCAACCCCTGGGCCCAGCACTGGGTGGGAGCTCAGTACAACCTCAGTGAAGGGCTAGATGCCCTCTCTATCCCCAGGGACTGCCACAGAGCCTGGATCAGAAAAGCAGATCCTTGAAAATTAGTGATGTGTGGGGTAGTAATGGTGACTCCAAGCTGGTTAAAAAGCAACTGCTTATGGAGCATTTCAGGCTACTTAAACTCTGGGATTATTTTTCCTCCAGTATTAAAAATAGATTTTGTTACAAAACTGGGACTATGCAAAAAGGCAGATCCATCCTCAGCCAGCTAAGAGCCACTTCCATGTTGGGAAGGAAGGAAGGAAGGAAGGAAGGAAGGAAGGCAGGCAGAGAGGCAGGCAAGCAACTGGTTTCAAACCATACTGATTAAAAAAGAAAAAGACAAAATATCTGTCCCCTTTTCCCCATCTGATTTAAAATAAAGGCCCTGGTCTGACTGCCTCCTGAGAGCATCTGATCTCAGCTCTGATTTCATTGCAGAAAAGACACCAACATTTGCTCTCCTTTAATAGGGCATAATGCCACCACTTAGCTAACTTACACGTTTAAGTTGTCACACAGGGTGAATTACAGGCTCACAGGACTGGCAGACCTGCAGGATTCATCCAGTTTCTCTTCATTTTATCAAAGTGTCCTGGAGTCCTGGTTCCATCTCCCTCTCATGACACCTGCTTCTCTAACTAATTGTAGCCAAAAATTCTTCCCTTGTCACAGCCTAAACCTTGCATACCATCATAACGGCTTGTTCACCTTGCTTTACCCCCAGCAGAGATTGCATGAAGCTTATTCCCAGGGGTGGCATATGGAGCAGAAGATGCTCTAAACCTCGAGCCACAATTTGCCAGCTGTATGATCTGGGGCAGGCCCCTGACTTTGCTAAAAAGTGGGTGGGGGTGGGGGAATCAGTAGGACTGGTTGTACTTACCTCATGGGGTTTTTGTGAGGATTAAATGGGTGAGACCACCTTCCCCCTTGGGCCACATGCTCCTTAAGGAAGATGCCCTGCTTCCTCTTAACCTGCAACGTGCTAATGTCTGTTATTCCTCACTAGATGTCAGGCAATGGAATACCACAGGAACCAACTCCTCTCGTCCTCAGAAAAAAACACCATGAAGTTATTGTTAGTATCTTAATTTTATAGTGAAAAAACTGAGGGTCAGAAAGTTAAGGCACTTGCCCAAGGGCCCCCAGCCCCTGAGTGGGAAATAACAGAGGTGGAAGCCCAGTTTTCCAGCCTCCAGCTGCCTCTTATTCACCTCTGAATCTTTCCAGCCTGGCTGGCAAGGCCCATCAGGCACACAGCACATGTGAGCACTTACCAAGTTAGTGTAACATATTTGTAAAGCAAAAAGAAAGACACAAGTATAAGATGGCATTACTAATTAGTATTACCTTTTATGATAGGAATGTTGGTAAGTCTGCTCTTCATCAGCTTAAAAAAAGGGGTAATGATGGTGGGGTGAATAGGGAAGAAGAAATATTTGGCTCTCTACAAGAAAAAGGCACATTACCTGAATTAATTTATCCTATAATTCAATGGCTCCAATCTATGCATTATTATCCTCATTTTATAGGAGGAACACCAAGCTCAAAGAAATCTCCAGCTTCTTAAACCTAAAACCAGTCAGTTTTATTTCCCAAAGACACTGTTAGCAAAATTCCAAGGGCTTACAGTCACTGTTCCAAGGGAATTCACTGGCACAATTTCCTTTGCCACCCCATAAATACCTCTAACTATGGCTAAGACACGCCCCCTCACCCTGATTTGTTTGAAAGAAAACCATTAGTTCCAGAATATTCAGGTCAGAGCTGTGAGGAGGCCTCATTTTCCCTCCTTAGCTTTCCTCCTGCCCACACTCTGACAAATATAGTCTCAAAATAGAAACCCCCAGGGTTCGGGCACCGGCATGATGGGAAACACAAAAGGCCATGAATGAGCTATTCATTTCCTGGTCCTCAGGTTGGGAAAACTGAGCTCGTGTGTGATCAAGTAGATGGGCTGGCAGGTTTGGCCTGAAATTGATTTCAATGCCACGTACTCATCATGAGTACCTGTGAGGTCTCTGGCTGGGCATTGGGGAAAGATGAAGAATAAAGGTGACCTCAAGATCATGAGTTCAAGGATCTTCCAACTTATCATACCAACCTCATAAACAACTCTAACAAGTACAACACCAGAGAAGGAAATAAGATGCCAACCAGCATAAATGGAAAGGCCTGGTGGAGTACTAGGATTACATTAGGTTCACATCACAGAAGGATGCACAGAATTTCTAGCAGATGGAAGTGAGGCATTCTGGGTAGAAACAGTGGCATGAGCAAACACAGGAAGGAGAGCAAGTTGAGGTCATATTGTAGTACATTACTCTCTGGATGTGTGTGGACACGTAAGGATGGGCAAGTCTGGAACTGGAACACGAAGAATTACAAGCACTGTGCTAGAAACTTGATTCCATTATCAGTGAAGTCACTGAGAATCTCTGAGGAAAGAAGTGACACAAAAGAATCTGCTTTAGGGTCCTTTATTCTATGAGCAATGGGAACTCTGGTAGACTACAAGCTCCAGTTCATATGGGTTCTGCTCACAAAACAGGGCTCTCTCCAATTCCTGCCTTAGAAATTGGCTGCAAACTGGCTGTGCTGGATTCAAAGAATGATAGAAAGCCACATGGAAAGACTGAAGAGGGGCCCAAATGCCAATTTCCCAATCCTAGAAACTTCTAGCTTGCCCTCATCTCTATATCTCCCTTTTGCTGCATTTGAATAAAACATTAAACAGAGTTAGAAACATGGTCCCCATGGGGGCTGGAAACTTTGGAGCATTAGCTGACAAACAGGCTTGCTGCTGTGTAAACTCCCAGGGCAAATGCAAAGTGTGAGCTAATCTTGCCACCATCACAAATTCTCTGAGCTGAGGATAATGTATGATAATCTAAATCGGGCTGGGCAGATGCCTGCCTGGGAAATCTGATTAGGATTTGCTTGATGATTCCCTTTCATCCCCCAGGAGACCACAGGACATGGCAGACAGGACCTGGCTATGAAGTTGACATATCCCCACTGGTTCATCCCCCAAGACACTCATCTGGTAAACCTCCATTGGTGGCTAAGAGGAACATGAGGACATAATCCATAAATAATTTTGCAGCAGTGGGCTCATGGAAACAGTCCTCAGCTGGATCTACACATAAAGAGATCAGAGCTTCTCTGTGTATGTGGAACTTATACAAGGCAAAAGGCTCAATGGTGCCACCTCTTTGCTTAACATTCTTTAATGGATAGCATCAATTCTGGAATAAGGTGTAAAATGCATACCTTTCTAGCCTTCACCACCTATGACTCCCTGCCCCCTAATGCTTCCTATTGCTGTTTAGCATTTTGTTTTATTTTATTTTTTGGTACTGGGGATGGAACCCAGGGATGCCCTGTCACTGAGCTATACCCCCAGCCCTTTTAATTTGGGGGACAGGGTATCATTGAATTGCAGAGCTGGGCTCAAACTTGTGATCCTCCTGCCTCAGCCTCCTGGGTAGCTAGGATTCTGTAACCCACCTTCTGTGCATCGAATACACAATGCCACCTAATACTTCATGCCTCAAGAACAAATACACTTCCCTCATACACTACAGGCCTTTGCTCTTGCACTTCCTTTCAACTGAAATGCCCCTCTTCTGGTTAGATCTTACTTGTTCTTCAAAACCGAATTCAATGCCATCTTTTCTGGGAATCTTCTTCTAGAAAGTGTCCCAGCTATCATTCAACCAATATTGGTTACTTTTTGCTCTCTGTATTATGTCCAGTACTATTACAATACCCACTTTGTGATGAGGGAGATCAGACAACTTCACTTGCTGGAGGACACACGGAAATAGCCTGGATTCACTCCATATTCCAGTCTGTATTTCAGAACCCTTGTCTGAACGACCTTCTTCCCCACACTTAGCCTCTGGGTCAACACTTCTGTTTCGAAGTGTGTCAGTTTTGCTAGATTGTGAATTACTGGAGGGCAGAGATGATAAGACCCATCTCTCTGACCAGTATGGTGCTGATGGGCTGCTGCAGGTGCTCAGTCAAGAGGCCCTTGAACTGAAGGCCTCCACTTGGTCAGTATATGTGGCCATAGCACCATCAGGTTGAGCTCTTAAATTTGAAATTTTTCCCTCTAAACCTATACTTAAGTCTCTCCAACTATCTTCCAGGCCCATGTCATAGATGTCCAAGGAGACTAGGTCAAGGAATGTGAGAGGGTTAGTGGAAAGTCAGCCCGTGATTTGAAAACAACAGCTCCTCAGATGTACACTGGTACAAGACACCTTTATTATGTTTTCTATATTTATGGCTACAATTCAAGCATGGGGACCCCATTAAGATATCTACAGTCTCCACCAGGAAAGAACCAATATCTCCTTGTGCAAACACAACATTTCCCTACATATAAATACACCATTTCAAAGATCCATTAATCCCATGGACCTTTATGGCATCCTCACTGTACAGCAGAGACTCTGAAAAGTAACCAACTTATCCACAGTTGGCAAAAGGAGTGAGCAGGTCTGTCTATAAATGGAGTGACAGACCTGCATGGGGTCAGAGGAGCAAAGTCCATTTCTACCAATAGCAATGTCAGGAAAAAGTCTGTGAAAGGGGAAGAGAAGATATCCTGTCCTGCAAACCATCATCAGTGTTAGCATCTGGGTCAGTGGTTCTCAACCTGGCTTCAAAACACAGATCCCTAGATCTTATCTCCAGTTAGACTTTTGGTGGTGGCATCCAAGATCCTACACTTTTAAGTTGTATGGGTGACTCTTTTGCAATCTGTTTGGCACTGATCTAGGGTTGGCATTTGGGAGCCACTGCTGCAAGCCATCAAAGACCTGCTGGAGGGAGCTCAGGGAAGACTAAGAAAGTCTCAGACTTCAAAGGCTCACAGTTGAGTCCTCTGGCTGGCTGTGTAAATGTGGGTAAGTCCCTTAGCCTCTCAGGAATCCTCGGGAGATTGCCTAGACTAAAGTTCCAACTCCACTTTCCCAGTTGGGTGCTTAGACATATCACTCAGCCCCATCTGAACTTCCAGTTTCCTCATTTATAACATGGAACCATAAATACCATCCACCCCATAGCAGATGACCCATCTAACATGTTCCACACAGGCAGACACCTGACATAACCAAATGCTCATCTGTGACTATATCAGCAGACGCATTACCCTGTGCTGGAGGTTGGCCTCAGTGACTGCCAACAGGAGGGTTCCCCAGGATGAGAGCAAATTTTACTGATGTTAAAACACAGTATTAACTTTCTTTAATTATTACATAAAGTAGGCAGTCTCCACTCCAGTGAGCTCTAGGCTTTGGCTTTCTCCCATAGGAATACAGCTGTGTTTAGGAGACTGGACAAATGAGCTTATAAGTGGACATGATTTGCATAACTAGAGTCCAGGGAAGCCAAAAAGGCAGGCAATGAGCCTGGGGCAGCGGTGTTTTAGCTTTTCTTGTTGACTGATCCAAGTGTCACCTCAGGAAGCTCTTTTCTGCCCTGGCTTCATATAAGGTACTAACAACTCAGACATGCCACCCCTTCTCTTACTCCATCAGCTCTTGGTACCTGCCACCCAGCTTTGCCCACACTCCTATTTGGGAGAAGCTGGGAAAGCTCCAGTTCCACATAAGCTGTGCAGGGGTTCAGGTAAGGCCAGCATCCCATTCCATGAGTGGATGAAAACAAACAAGAGGTCCTTGCCTTCAGAGCCCAGTGCTGAGATTATTAGGGGAACCATATCAAAATGCAGCTCATGGGAGAAGTATGGAAGGCCAAGAATGAGAATCCAAGGGTAAATGCCTACCACCCATCACCCTTTCTTCTCACTCCTCATGTCTACCCTCAATGCCGTTTACCTCCCTGGGGTTTCCAGGATCCTTCCTCCTGGGAGGACTTAGAATCCATGCTCCGTCTGAGCCCTGTCCATCCCCATATCCTCTGCCTGGCTCCTTCTTGTCTGACATGCCCCCATCTCTGCAGCACCCCTCCTCACCATGCCCCTTCTCTTCTCTATCATGGGAGCCTGCCTACTCTCTCCTCAGAACTGAAACATGTTTGTGATTATTTTCTATCTCAGCACCCAGCCCAGCAGATGGTGCAGAGTGAGTGAATGAAGGACACATAATGGAGGGGCAGGGGTGAGGTCCTGCAGGAGTGAATGGAGAGGGAGAGAGAAAGGACAGAGAGGGCAAAACAGAATAGAAACAGCACTTTTTGTTTCCTGGGTGGCCAAGGATATTCTTATTTCTTGTTACTTTGGGGCTTGGAGGCCAAGGAAGGCACTGCTCCATCCATTTCAAATTTACTTGTTCTGGGGCTGAAGCCAGATGCTTAAAAGCCCCTGGCACCAAATGACAGCCACAGCAGCTCCCACTGCCTGGCTGCCCTCAGGAAGCATCCTGTGGGTGGTGAACTGAGGCAGGAACCTGGAATTCCACACGCATGTGGCTCTGGCTCTGGCACTGAAGGCATCTCAGCAATTATTTTAATTTGTTGAGTTTCTCTTCTTAACTCAGGAAACAGAAGCCGACAAATTAGCTACAGTTGTATGGCTTTAATACCTGACAGCTTTGTAGCAATCGCTTTTCGATCCAGAGCCCTCTGAGGCTCCTAAGTCTTAATAAAATAAAGAAATAAAGAAAATCTTCTAAAGGAATGAGCTGAACATGGTAGGGAAAGGTGTGTGATTAGGTGATAGACTACCATGGTGCTGGGGTACCCAGAGGAGGCCATCCCACTGAAGGGCAGAAAATAGATGTGAGTTGGGCCAGCCCCTGGGGAGGCCCCTGCAGGACTGCAGAGCAGCACTGTGCAGGGAAGATGCACACTGTGTCTCTGTTAGATAAGGCTTTTCAAAGTACATCCCAGTAATTGAAAACAAAATGAATGTGGTATTGCTACAAGACAGGTGGGAACAAAATACAGTGCTCGTCCTGATAAGTCATGAGAAACAAAGTCTCCTAGAGGGACCAAAGACAGAATGGCAGCACATGGAAGCAAATTCCCTCTGAGGCCAAATTTATCTGCACCACAGAAAAGAGGTGATTATTGGGAATCCATAATGTCCGTGTCCTCACAGGCACAAAGCTTCCTTCAGTCCAGATCTGCCTATGAGGCTGCTGATCAGGCTTGAATCACCCTGTCTTCAGCAGGACAACTCTCAAGCCCACAACCACTTTCAGCTATTTTCCTCTCTCACTTTCCTTTTACAACCAGCCTTCTTGAAGGAGTTTATGTAGAAATAATGCTGACAAACATACAGAGACCTGGTAATCTGGACAGAACACTTTCATCAGTGACCTTTCCTCCAGTACTCAGGGTGGGGCTACTTGAGTGGCTGGATGGCAACATGGTGGACAGAACTGCTCTTGCTCCAACTACCTGTTCTAGATTGCACTGTTGTTACCAGTGTCATCTTGGGAGGACTCAATTCAACTCTAAGAAAACATCTGAAAAGCCCTGGATCAAACAGGAACAAGATAATTTTGGCAACATTCCTCTACTCCACAAGACAATGGCAAAATAACAGAAGTCATGGAGGAATACAACAGTTATTTGGTCTTTGTGAAATGTCATTTGCTGACCAGGTAGGCTGATAACATTGGACTGTATCCATCATAGAAGGGGTAATATTTTGTCTTACCAAACTAGACACTTCTGGAGATGCACTTGCCTTCCCTGTAATAATACTTCTGCCAAAATTACTACTGGTGGACTTATAGAAAGCCTAAGCCACATTCATGGTATTCTGCACAGCACTGCTTCTAACCACAGAACTCACTTCTTGGCAGGAGTGAGCCTAAGTTCATGGAATTTTCTGGTCATACTATGCTCCCCACTATGCTGAAGTAGGTGCCTCAAGAGGGAAGTTGAATGGCCTTCTGAAGAGGCAGTTACATAATATGACGTAAGGATGAGGAAAGATTCTCCAGAAGGCCTGATAATGCTGGAATTAATGCCCAATAAAATGGTAGTTTTTCCCATAGTCAGGACTCACGGTCCAGAAATCAAGAGGTAGAAATGATGGTGGCACCACTCATCATTACTCCTAATGACCCAGAGGCAAAAATGTTTGCTTCTTGTTTCCACAACCTTGTGCTGTGCTGGCTTTGGGTCTTAGTTCCAAAGTGGGGAAAGCTTCTACCAGGAGGCACAACAGTAATGCCATTGAACTTGTAGTTAAGACTACCACCCTATTGCTTTAAGCTACTCAGGCCTGTGAGTCAACAGACCAAGACGGGAATTATAGTGTTGTTTGGGATGCCTGACTGTTACAGTTTGGATATAAGGGTCCCCCAAAAGCTCCTGTGTTAACACAGGAATATTCAGAGGTGAGATGGTTAGATTATGAGAGCTGTAACTGAATCAGTCTGTCCTAGTATAGGTAGTAACTATGGGCAGGAGGGAGATGGCTGTAGCAGATGGGTCACTAGGGGCATGCCCTATAAAGGCTCAGCTTCACTGTGATCTCATTCTCTTTCTTCCAGCTTTCCTCTGCCCTGCACTTTGGCCACACTGTTTTGCCTCACCTTGGGCCCAGACCAATGGTCTCAGTCATCCATGGACTGAGACTTCTGAAACCATGAGCCCCCAATAAATGTTTCCCACTTTAAGTTGTTCATGATGGGTATTTTGTTCACAGCAATGAGAAACTGAATAACACAGAAATTGGTATCAAGAAGTGGGGTCATTTCTCTAACATGACTGTGTGATCCAGAAGCATTTGGGAATGGTTTGTGGGAGGAGTTTGGAAAAGTTTTGAAATACAGGCTGGAAAAGCTTTAGGATGTTGTAAACAGAGCTAAATGGGTGATTCTGGAGGAAACTCAGAAGACCAGAATGCCTATAGAAATGCATACTGTGCTTCTAAGGTTGAAGAGGGAAATGAGAGCTCATTTGGGAATTGAACTAGAGGCCACTTGTTATATTCTGGCAAAGAACACATCTATATTTTGAGACTTTGTGTGAGGTTGAATTTAAAGGTGATGGACTAATTAATCTGGCAGAGAAAATTTCAAGGCCACTCAGCATTCAGTCAATAGCATGGATATTGCTATCAAATTTTATCCAGATTCAATGTGAAAATTGGAGGCAGAAATCAGAGCTAAAGGATTTGTGAAACTTGCACTTTGGTCAAAAAACAAACCAAGAAAAAGTGCCTGTAAAACTGAGGACAAGGAAGGGTGACAGTTAAAGAGGTTATAGTCACTAAAGATATGCTAAGCACTTCCCATACAGACAAAAGGAAAAGCATTAAGGAATGCTTAAGCATTAAGGAATTAAAAGCATTAAGGAATTTGCAAGAACACACCCACTACAGGTTCAAGAATTAAAAGGGAAAATTCCTTTAAGAAGAGGTTTTGGGGCATCCTTCTTGCACAGGGAGACCTAGGAAGTCCTTTTACCATGTTTAGCCATTCGGAAGCTAATCCAACTACCACTCCATAATGAAAGTAAAGAATGCAGGAGATCTCACAAAATGTCTCTTTGTCTTATTATGCCTTATGATTAAAATTAATACAAATCTATCACAACTCAGTTCAAGCAGGAGCACTGATGGCCCAGACTCTTCAGGAATGAAGGTGTCAGTCATCCCGCCAGGAAAAGAACTATAATTTAATTAGGTGCTTATGAAGACCAAGGAAATACAGAAAGGGACATAGAAGAAAGTAGTTATAAACTTCAGCTATGACAATGTGACCAATTACAGAAATGACAACCATGATTATCATGACTATTTCCTCCCTATTTTGTTAGAAATATGTTTTTACATACATACACATATATTGACAGATGTCTGTTTTCTTTCCTCTTATTCCTTTTCATGCAGCATAGGACTAATTGATTTTATATCAATATTTAATTATTGCTAAATTTATATCATATTATTTAATTTATAGGATATCGGAAAAGTAAGCATCATTCAAACTTTATTTCCTCTTCTAGGTAAGGGATTAGTGTGATTTTGGTGGTACACATGATACTTGCATCATGTTAGAATGGAATTATGACCATCCTACTGCCTTTATTCAAAGATTTAGTATGGCTTATAGATGTGCATTTGGGTAACGAATTGACAGAAGGATTTTGATGGTAAATTTGGTTGTCAGATTGACCATACTGAGGGATACCTAGAG
>JAJEJO010000974.1:1058-26311 GCA_020662805.1 Glaucomys volans
GTGGGCACCAGAAGCTCTTTTGTAGAAAATTCTGCCAATCCACAAAGAAGAATCCTAAGCCAAGTATTTGGTTCTTATAGACCCTTAGTCAACATAACGGCCTCCTCTTGTCAGGGCTACATGTGGGGAGTCATCCTTACCAGCAGAATCAGACCAGGTTGAGCCATGGGACACGGAGGTCTGACTTCTACCAGGAGGACTGTCCCAGATTGCTGGGAAGCATGTGGCTCCATGTGGGAGTGGTTCCCTTTCTGGTGCTGGGATAGCTTCCCTGGGCAGATGGCTCCCCTAACTCCACCTCATCCTGTCCATCACAGAAGCAGCCCCTTCTGTTCAGGGCCCCTTTACCTGTGTGACTATAAATAAAAGAGAGTTGGGCTACTCCATGCTATTAGGCCAGAGCTCCCTCTCATTAAAAAAAGTATTGGCTCTTGTGTGTTTATTGAGTAGATAAGTTTATGGGTAATTGATTGATTTATAGCCAACACCCTCCTCGGGCAGTTAAGCCTTTTCTCATCCACACAGGACGTGGCTGAGAGGCCCCCACAGCTCTAGTAATGTAACATCTGAGGTTATAAAAACACACCATGTTTTCTCTTTCTCTTTCTTTTCCATGCTAGGGATTGAGCCCAGGACCTCCCACTTTCTAGGCAAGAGCCCTGTTACCTCTGAGCTACATCCAGCCTTTGCTTCACTTTTTCAATGGAACCATGTTTGACAGAATTGACCAGTGCTACCAGTTTGGATAGCTCAGCACCACTGCCCTGCAGTGAAACCAGAATTGACCAGTTTCTTTGTAGGAAACCATTATTTGGTATTCTTCAAACACCACAAAATTTGGACTTAAAGTTCCATATTTTATGAATTCAAATTTTAATAATAATTATTGTTAACACAGCAAATAACATGTTTAATCTGTGATTCTAAAATTACTGAATTTCCTTCATGCTTTTTTATAGGAAATTAGATTTAAAAATCAATTCCTCAGAAGAGGCAAACAAAGAATAGGCAATAAAATTGAAAGAAAAAAAAATATTTGGGGCAGCAATATTTAATTTTATACACAAATATTTGTAATTTCATAAGTTGGAGGTCTGTTATTATCATTTTTATTTTTCTTAATTTCTTCTCTAATTTAAACATATGCTCACTTTTATATTGAACTTGTCATCCCCATAGATTATACTGTTTTTCTTAAAGAGAGACTTTATGTATAAAAAGAGGCGATATGTATAAGCTCCAGGTGGCAAAAAATCTGGATTTGCCTCTGGATTTATTTATGTCTTGGTTTAGTGATATTTAAGTTTAACCACAACATCTTGATATGTCCTTGTCTTATATCCAAATACTAATATTACTTCATGTCCATGTTGGAAACATGGAAAATCCCAGTGAAAATAAAGCAAGTTAGAATTGCCTTTTGAAATAAGAATCATCTCTCTATCCTTCTCTTCACTTTCAAAGGAATAAGGAGAAATGTTTGAATTCAGAACATCGTTAACTTTAGAGACATAAACATCTTTGTGTAAAGCACATTTTGCTTTTCTTCAGGTAAAGTTGCATGGTCCAAAATGAATTATGTTTTACATTTTATACACATT
Organism: Glaucomys volans; assembly: GCA_020662805.1. Classification (NCBI taxonomy): domain Eukaryota; kingdom Metazoa; phylum Chordata; class Mammalia; order Rodentia; family Sciuridae; genus Glaucomys; species Glaucomys volans. The sequence continues at coordinate 2,660 of JAJEJO010000974.1, forward strand.
ATGTACAAATATTTTATGGACACTGAAATACTTCCTACTATAATAAAAAATTACATGGTTTCTTCTCTTGTTCTTTCATTTATAAGCTTTTGCTAATTCACCACACACATTCACTCTCTCCATAAGGCCCTACAGAAGTATTGTTGTGTATTGGCCTTTTTCTTTTCTCTCTGAAGATGAAAAACTCCTACATCATGGGATGCTCCAATCACTATTGCTATTGTTAAAAAAAACAGCTCAATAACATTACTAATTCTCTATTTATGACTTAGAAATGTGGGAGGAAAGAATGTAGAGAAGAAAAGCAATAAAATACGGCGCAATGTTCTGTGTACAGCCACGTGCAGCATAGTGGTGTTGAGCCATCCTAGAGGAGGTGGGAGAGCATTAAATGCAGTGACCACATAAAGTTTGAAATATAAAAAAGTTTCAAAAATAGTTTTTCTCTTTAAGTGCAGCATATAATAAACTTTTCTCTGAACTTAATTTTCCTAAAATATTTTATTTATTTTGAAAAAAATGAACAGGAGGCCAAGAAAAGACTGAAACCTACCTTTCTGTGTTACTGGGGTTTTATAAATTCGAACAATACGTTTTCATCAAATGTAAAAGGAAAAAAATTGACAACACAGTAGGAGTTATGCTACTCCTACTGTGCATCTAAAATAAGATAAATTCTTGCCATTGGTCAGACTAGTTCACACATAAACTACTTAAAAATGGGTTACCAAAACATTTTATGGTATGTTCAATTTTTTTTACATATCCGCACTCTTTATATATGGATGTTTTGCTTGGTATATTCAATTTTAAAACCATTGTGAAACATTTCAACATTTGCAGCTACTAACAAAGGAAGGAGGCTTTAGATACTTCATTAGCGTTATATTAACTGATTATCAAAAACCAGTGACCATGAGTAGGAAGCTGGTAAAAGAAAGAAGGCTGACACTCTTCCGCCCCGTGGAGACAGGAGAGTATGTGGCAGCTGTATCGTTGGGACATAGAGCAGCCTGACTGTCAGCTCAGGCTCCTTCCTGTTGTCCCACAGCAACGCGGGCAGAACCATATTGTTTGGTTACTATGACAAAAAAGCTTAGAAGAGGTACTTAAACTGCGATGGTGATGATGGCATTTGCATATTCTGAGGTGGGAATACTCAATTTACTCTGCTGAGATCAACAGTAGTGTGTCTCCTTCATCTGGAAAAAGAAAAAAAAAAGTGCTATTTCCCTTACTGAACATCTTGAATCCATAAACTTGCCCTTTATGGTCAAGTGCACGTCCCTGGGTGGAGAGCTGTATACGATTCCTAACAGCTTTAAAAACGTTTAAATGCAATGCGTTTATAAAGTGTATAGTTACATGAATCCCAATTTTCTGTATCAATGTTACTAAAACATTGAACTGGTGATTCCACAGGAAAACTGCAAAGCCTCCTTCCAGCCCTCAGTTTCAATCACCTGCATTAGCTCAACTCTGCAAGAAACCTTAAACATATTTAACGATATAATTGAGCAGCAAAGCCTCCCGCTTCCCCTCCTAATCCATTAGGAAACAGAAGCAGGAACCACAGAGCAGAGATCAGCCAACAAGGAGCAAAAGGCTCCAACAATGAGGACAGTAAATGTGGAGGAAGAAAAAGTTTCTGCAGATTGTTTTGCATATAGAGCCAATTGAAAAAAAACTGACTGGAAGAAATGTGATCTTTCAAGAGAGACAAGGTAAATTAGCAACATTCTTTAAATATAAATGCCTCCAGATATTGTTCATTTTTCTCACGTATCATTGATCCTGCATCAATAAACAGATAGAGAAGGCAAAAAATAAGTACCTCTGTCATAGCTGCCATCACTTCTGGTTTTTGTTTCTGTTTTTGTTTTTCAACCAGGAATTGAACCAGGGTCACTTTACCACTGAGCCACATGCCCAGCATGTTTTACTTTGTATTTTAAGACAGGCTCAAGGTAAGTTGCTTAGGGCCTCACTAAGTTGCTGAGACTGGCTTTGAACTTGTGATCGCCCTGCCTCAGCCTCTGGAGCCACTGGGGTTACAGGCATTGCTACCCCGCCTGGCTGCCCTCACGTTTTAATGAAAGTGCGTGACTCAGAAGATCTGAATCACTGGTGTAGCCTAACCATGTGCTGCTCAAAACACTTTAAAAGTTGCTAAGTTTGGACTTTATTCTAAAGCTTATTTAGCAGCCATGAAACAAAGTGCTGCATTGTGTCATGTTCAAACATTTCCTTTGACAAAAATGCAGTTTTTACTTGCCTAGCTTCAGCTTTCTTTTTTTCCATGAAACACTTCGGCACAACGGAAAGAACATGAACTCAGAAAGTGCCTGGGTTTTGAATTCCTGTTCTGCTTGGTGAATTACAACATGCTATTTATAGCATCTCTGAACCTTGGTCCCATCATTTGAGAAAAGTGAATATTGTCTACACTAAAGGTTCACCATGAGGAACATATTAGATATTATTATAATCCGAATGGACTTGGCACATGTAAGCCCTTCACAAAACATAAGTTTCCCTTATTCCTTCCAACAGTGGAATCTACATTTAAACAGAAAAGCCCTCTATGACTAAGTGAATTAAGGGCACATGTGGGGAAAATTAAGAAAATGTTTGGTGAAATGTTCTAAGCAATGGCAATGTTCTTAGAATGAATTTATGGAGAAACACTCCCGACTCCCTTTATCAAGTTTAAAGGGGACACTCATGCTCCTGTGTGTTCAGGTAGTTGACAGATTTCTAATAATCACAGGAAGTCATGCATATGAGTCAGTGCCTTGGCTCACAGGACAAAAGTCACAGTCTAGTTTCCCCTCTGCATGGCAGAAGGATGCACAGGCCCACTTAAACCCCCTCGGCTACCTTAGAGCCCTGTGAGAGGGAGCAGAGCTCCCAGGGTATTGGGATGCTTGTTGAGGGTGTTGTATATGCTCACTCCAAGGTGGGACTCTAATATCTCACATTACTTGTTCAATCTGAAGTACATGGATCCTCTAACATGCTAATGTGATGCAGACTGATCAAACTTAGAAAGTCCCTATATTTAAATTTAATAGTATTATTTTGTTGAACTTGAAAGAAAAAGGAGAAAAGGAACTATTCTCCTTTCAAAGGTAGGGAGGAAGTGAAGCCTGAAACATGCTGACATGCTGGATAAAGGGAGAGAGAGAGAGAAAAAGAGAGAGAGAGAGAGAGAGAGAGAGAGAGAGAGAGAGAAGCAAAGTTAAATTAGCAAACAAGATTTAATAAGGGCTGGTTTGGAAAATACTTTCTACCGAACTCTTTTGCTATTCTTGATATTTATACATTTGTTTATAAATCTTAAAGTTTTGTTTGAGAACTCTCCTTTTTCTTGTTTTTTCTTAAATCACTTTGTTTTGGCAGAGAGCAGAGAGAGAGAGAGAAACAGAGAGGGAGAGAGAGAAAGAGAGAGAGAGAGAGACAAAGAGATAGAGAGAGAGAATGAAGAAGGAAGAGTCAGTACAATGAGAAATGAGAACGGCCCCGCCACACTCTCTGACTATAATTTGTTCTGGGATTCCCTTTCCTTGGAAATGCCCCTTCAGTCAAGGGTTCATTCATTTTTCTTAGCAGACATTGAGTAATTTTCTGCACTTCATGAAGACAGATCCGAAAGCCTAAGCATTTCTTCACATCGACTGCAACACATGCTGCTGACTCAGTTCCCGCCTCACCATCAGATCTCTGCACAAAAGTCAGACAGTCAAGGTGATAAATCAGAGCGCTCGCAGCACAGGTTGGCTGCCATTGACTGCACTCCATTACTGCCATCCCATCAAATTAAGGAGGATTAAAATCTGTTACTTTCAGAAACTGTTATTTGGTAACAAATTTCCTGTTTTTTCTATGATGCAAACTGGAATTTTCAAACTCCTAAAATAGATTAGAGATAAAATTGTATTCAAATACAGAATAAAATAAATTCTATGGTGCTTGACTCTCTCCATTTATTCCTTTTGTGATGTGTGGTGTCATGTGCATCAGGTTCAGCTTGTATGTGAAACTGAACTCAACTCCATCTTAAAGATGAAAATCGTACGTGACTTCATGTTTGATCACCTAGAATTTGAAACAAGCTAATATGCAAATAACCACAAAGAGAAACACCACAAATTACAAATCACACAAGACGGCAGTGGTAGCAGTAGCATTGTTTTGAATCTTCCACAAAAACTCCTTCCACGGGTATAGATGGAACAACAGGACCAACACAATAACAGAGTGCCTGATCCAAAAAATGTGACTCCGAGGCCTTACCAGGTACCCTCAGACTCCAAACTGTGAAGTGTCTGTGTTTAGAGCCGAGGGCGGGAGTACAAAGCCACTAACAGCAGCAAGATCACATAATGTTGGCAACTCTGCTGGAGTGAGCGAGGAGACAAGTGGACTCATACCCTAAAGAAATAAGAAAACACATCGTCAAACAAGTTGCCCAAATGGAAGTGATCCTAACTCAGCCTGGAAGCTCAGCTGGCTATTCCAGGAGCAGCAGGTAAAGGTTGAGGGGCTCTTAGCACGCAATCTGCTGGGGGAGAGAAGAGAACATGGAAACTTGGTCCAAATGCAAATCTGAGCCTTAGGAATTTCGCATACTCAGAATTCGGACTGCGTGTTTAGGCAAGCCTGAAATGGAATAATCATAAGTTGTACAAGGAATAGCAACGAAACCAAAAGAGACAGTGGCATTTATTAAGAACAGAGGAAAATGAACATTCATATAAAAATCAAGAGAAAAATGGGGCCATACCTCACATGGTACAAGCATATTACTTTAATTCTAGAAATTAGTTGGCTGCTTTGATTTTGGTCCACATGGTAGCATAACATTCTAGTGTTACTAACCAGATGACACTTGAGTGGGTTTTGTGGGTTTTGCCTGGATATCCCACAGAGCATAGAAGTTGACTGCTTCATTTTTAAATTAAACTTTTTAATTTGAGAATCCTAAATTCATGTGTACTTGTAAAAACGAATACAGAGAGGCATGGTACCCTTGATCATTTTTCCCACTGGTGACATCTTACAAAACTATAGCACAATATCACAGGACACTGACATTGGTGTGGTCAGGATGAAGATCTGCTCCATTTCCATAAGTAATCCCTTCCACAGTGACGCCCACTGCCATCTCCCTTCAGCCTGCACCTCCGAGTAACCACTCCCCTGTTCCCCATTCTGCGGTGCTGTCATTGCAAGGCTGTTGTGTAAATGCAGCCGTGCAGTTATAACCTTTAGAGGCATCTTTTTTTATTCAGTATGACTAAGGACAGATACTTTAGGATTCTTGTGCATCAATACTTGATCATTTCATGCTGCTAATTAGTGCCCTGTGTCATGGACAGACTGAAGCTCCTTGGCCATTCGTCCACTGAAGGACGTCTCAGATGCTTCTGAGACATTTCAGGTATTACAGACGAAGCTGTTATGAATATCCAAGATATTCATGTGCAAGATACTTTCCAACACTAAAGTCTTCATGTTTCTGGAATGAATACCCAAGAGTGCAGTTGCTGAACTGTAGTACAGTTGTATGCTTAGATTTTATAAAACTGCCAAACATTTTTTAAGTAGCTGCATCATTTTATATTCTTCCAGCAAGCTATGAGTGATCTAATTTCTCTTTTCTCTTGTCCACACATTATTTTCACACCCATTTAAAAAATTAGACATTCTAACTTCTGTGTATCAGTACCTTATCATGGTTTCTTTTTTTGCATTTTCCTACTGGCTAATGACTACCAGGGGCAAAAATATTTTCATGTGTTTTATGCCATCTTCCCTTGCTAAAATGTCCATTGATGTCTTTGACTCAGAACTATGTTGATATCTTTTATCAGCATTTTGACATTTTCAGCATACGAGTCCTATGTTTTTGTCAAATGACTCCAAAATATTTCCTCTAATGATTTTAAATTGAATTAGAGTTTTAAAGTTAGTGTCCATGTACTCAGTGTTAGTATGTAGAAATACATTAGATTTTTGAAAGTGATGTTTTACAAGACTTGTCAAACCAATTTTGATTGAAGATGTTCTTTTTTTGTTTCTGCTGTTGTTTTCTTAGTTCCTTTACAATCAGAATTCCTTTAATTTCCTTTCTTTATCTAATTGTGATACTTAGAAATTTCTAGCAATAAATTTGGTAATAATGGAAACAGCAGAATCCTTCACAATGATTCTAATGGCAAGAAGAAAGCAATTCACCATCAAGTGCAATGTTAGCTCTTCACTTTATGGAGTTGAGAAAATTTTCTCTCTTTCTATATTGTTGAGATATTTTTGTTTATTGAAAATGGGTGTTAAATTTTGTCCAGTGAATTTTGCACATCAATGAAAATGATCTTGTGATATTTCTTCAGACTCCTGCTCAAATGGTAGAATACACTGATTGATTCCAGATACTGAACCATCTTTGCATCACTACATTATAATTCACTTGCTTATGGTAGAAACTCTGTTCTTACCTTCCCAGTTATATTTTCTGATATTCTATTGAGAATTTTTGTATGCTTTTATTAGGCATATTGGTGTATAGTTTTTTTAAATTGTTGTTTTGTTTTGTTTAAGCTGTCTTTGGTTTTCATGCAAGACCAACACCAACTTTATAATGTGGGAAAATTGCTCTTTTTTCTGTAGTAAAACATATAAGCTTTATGTTTAACAACTTTGGTGAAGAATCAAAAAGAGATTATCAAACTACAGTGTCTGGAGAACACATTCAGCCTCCTCTCCTTGTAGTACATTTTATTCACTTAAATTCGAACAAAATGTTCCAGTAAAATTTGATACAGTGTTGTTTTGTTAAAAGATGACAATAAGGAGATAAATAATCCTACTGGAAATTAAAGGATACTTAAATGAAATTCCAGAGAAAGAGACAAAAACTATCTGAAAAGCAAGTAAATTTTTTATGAAAATGAAAGGAAAGAATAAATTCAAAAAATTTATAAACAAGATGTTTGGATTTAATCAATATTTTCAGGGAAAGCTGTTAAGAGTGTAGAAAAAATCTTAGATAATATATTTATTTCAAATAAAAATTAAATGAGTGAATAAATATCATATACAATGCTGTAAATGAAATTGAAGATGACGTAAGTATGGCATTTGTAGGTAAATGGATGATGTTGGAGACTGTTATGCTAAGTGAGATTAGCCAATCCCCAAAATCCAAAGGCCGAATGGTCTCTCTGATAAGTAATGATGATGCATAATTCGGGGTGGAAGGATGGCAAGAATGGAGGAAGGATAGATAGCATAGAGGGAAGGGAGGGTGGAATCCGGGTGGGGGGTAAGAATATCAGAATGTGACAGACATCATTGCCCTGTGTACATGTATGAATGCACAGATGGTGTGACTCTACTTTGTGTACAACCAGAGAAACAATAGCTGTACTCCATTTGTGTTCAATGAATCAAAATTAAATAAATTAAAAATAAATAAAATAAAAAATCAAAGAAAAATAAAGAGAAAAGTGGAAAAATGTATAGGTATAAAAAGAGGCAAGAGAAGTTCCTGGAAGAAAAAAGAAACACAGATATGAAATAAAGAAAAATCTTGAAACCATGTTTGAGGTTAAAAAAAATTTTTGAACCTATATGTTGCAAACTCATATCACATTCCTAAATACTTACTCAATATTGGCCAACAGCATGTAAATCAAATAATGAGACTACTTGATTTTAAAGGGACTTGGCTGGGAATTCATTCGGCATCAATTCAAAACAAAGAGTCCATTTCGAAGAGGAAGACAATTACATCACCACCAGGGTTTGATTGCAATGCTTTATTGCCAACAAACAGGAGATATATACTTTAAATATTTAAGGAATGTGTTAGCCAAAGATTACATATCCAAACAAACTTTCAAAGGCCAGATAAAATGTATTATAAACATTCACGAACACAGCAAAGAAGGTTCTCCTAAAATATTCCTGGGGGTATTCACAGAAAATGAATCTCAGACTTTCAAAACATCTAGAGACACCTACTCAAGGGGCATTGGGAATAAGCCATGTGTATTTACTTCTGAAATCACAGGATATGCTGTTCATATGGAGGAGGAGAAGTGTGTGAAAGTCAGGGTTCTGACTTTGTAGGTGCACTAGGAATATCAAGGTCATGGAAGGAGATGGAGAATACATAGAGATTAAAGTGCTGCTGGCTTTACTGGCCGGAAGCAGGAGAACGAGGCAAGAAGTACAGGTAAGAGTCTGAGTGGTGGAGAGGGGAATGCACACCAATGCATTATGGATGAATTTTAATGGTGTTCGTAGAAGGGGGAAATTGCAGATGTTCCCCTCTCCAAGAGAGACAGAGAAAGACAGAGGGAAATATATAACGCTGTAATGACTTTGAGCGAAAGAAAGAAAATGATTTTTGTAAAACAAAACAGATCATTAGGGATATGAGAAACTTAGATGGGTGAAAACTCCGAGTCTCATAGGAGTTCTGGAGTCTCACCAGGGACGAAAAGAGAATGAAGTAGACTCGGTTGTTGATCTGATGATGGCTGAGAACACCTCGAAATCTATTGGCCATCTGGAACTGCGTCTCCTGATCTAAATGAAGGCACACTTTAGATCAGTGCCTCTTCAGATTTTCATTGTATAAATCTGATTCTTGGTTTAAAATGTTAAAAGCTGACAAAATAAATAAAAGGAATGTTGAAAAGGAATAGTCTTAGTTAAGACAATTTGAAAATGACTTGTCTTAGGTTGAAGACAAGTTCATTCAAACCATGAAGTTTTCATGATTTGGGAGGAAACTTTTATGAGGTATTTAATTCCCTAACATCTCTGCCTTCCTAAAGGGACAGGGGAAAGCACTCCAGTGACAAAGACAGTCCCCAAGAAATGCAGACTTAGATATGGGGGCCTCCTGAATCATACTGTTGGGCTATATGTGTGGGTCTCAGTAGCGTCTAATGTATCAACCAGTCAGAACGTGCTGACTTTACATCATGATGTGAAAAGAAATAAAAAATTTCAACACTGACTAGATATTTGACATCATTAAGGAATCAATCTTAGTTTTGCAGGACATGCAGCATTGTATAATGCAAAATAAGTACATTTATGATATGGTAAAATATTTGAAAAAGAAATACTGTGTGTGCAGTTTTGTCTCAAAATATATCAGGCAGATAGGAGGAAGTTGGTAGAAGTATTGATGAAATTAGTTGACATGAGTTGGTAAAAACAAACTGGTAACAGGTATGTGAAATTTTATTATATAATTGCCTCTAATTTCACATATTTAAAGTTTTCCACAATGAAATTTATTACTCTTGATAAGACGTAAACTAGAGAGATATAGGTGGCCAATACATACTAATTTAAAGTACTAAAACATTTCTAGTTACAATTTTGAAAAATTATTGGCCAAATCTTACCATCATGATTAAATTTAATTAGTTCCCTTTTGAATGTCATTTATAACAAAGCAATAAATTTGAAGAAAGTCTAATTTGAAATATTAATAGTAACCAATCAATGCTAAATCCAAGTACAGTAACAATTAATCCCTTCACAGTGGTTTCAGTTTAAATGTATACAAGAGGATACTTGAAAAAAATAACATGAAATCACAGGTAGGAACTACATAAAGTTTTGTGCACAGTATATTTCCCTTGAAAATTCTGACGCTTTTTAAATAACCAGTAACCAAATAGTAGTCTTCTCATAGATTTCTTTTCCCTATAAGCTTATTCTTAGGTTGTTTTTCTAGGAACCACACAACATTGATGCACAGACTATAGCAATATGATCACTTAACTGGAACAATGAGAAAGTTTCCATTCTCAGTTGTCTAATGATTTCATAATGCACAATTTAGTCATTTGGAAAACATCCCAAGCTATTTTTATATTTCTTTCCAGAAATATGCAACCAGACTGAATCATCTATTAGTTCTGGCTAATTTGTAAGTTCTGTGATTACTAATTACAAAGAAGAATGTGTTTTCAAAAATAGAGGCCCATCTGACATGAGTAAATTTCTAACATCAGTATATTAATCAAAACTTATATAGAATTAAATCAAAATTACCCATAAAATCTTTCAATTCCTAATACACTGAGAATTGTCTCTGAGCTCAGTTAAATAAGATTTTCCTTTATCTATGCAAAGGTGTTGTATTGGTTAATTTTCTTAGACTATGAATTTTTCAAAATTGAAATTTAAAGAAGAGAGATTGAATACCATGAATATAGACAAGAAACTTTCTATTTTCATTGCTATATTTGCTAAAACAAGCCTGTAGTCTTCATAACTACATTTTAAAAAGTGAAAATAAAACATTCTGTGATGAAAGAAAATAACTTTAAGCGGCAAAGATTTTATCCACAATTTTTGTTTTCCAGAAAGGTTCACCACCTTACCTGACAATACTTTAGGAGTTGGCATTTTATAAAATTGAGCAGCCTGGCTGGCCTAAGAGTATATAAGTGACATCAATATGCTTTGTTACCAATCTTAATATTTGAAAAAATCAAATGTCTCAATTTTTATTACACCAATAGCAAGGAACTTTCAATTAATAATTAATTTTTAATGACATTAACATATAAATAGATACTGTGAATAACACAGAAAAAATATTTTGTTAAGAGAGATTGATTTTTTCAGACACAATTTTCTATGAGCCATTTCATCAGATTCTTAGAATTCATATGTAAAAACTGGGTAGTATTTTTATGAGAATAAATCCTATCTAAATACATAAACTATTATGTGAAATATTACGAGAACTTTCAGATACAACAAAAACATAAAAAGACTCCCATTCTGTTTCAAATTTTAGAAAACTCATTTAAATGATAAATTTTATATAATTGCTTTGTTTTTCAGTATGATGGAGAACAGATTTGACTGCCGTTTTAATCAGGCAAACAGATTTGATTGCCTGATTAAAATACTGATTTTCATCTCTAGTATTATCTAGATAGTGTCATAATACTGAATGTTACCAAAAAAGGATTGTACCTGATATAAAAACCAATTTAATATCGGTACCATTGCCATTGAGAAAATATCAAACACCACTTTGAAAGTCTAAATGGACATATTAACTCTCTCAACATCTCTCAATACTTTTTGTATTGTCAGCAATCATGGCAGACGTTCAGGATGGCCAGTAGTTAGAAATGATCAGCAGCACTCTAGAGAATCCAGGTAGTCCCTTGGGCAGCAAGCAGTTATCAAAGCAAATGGACAAATGCCAAGGTATTTCCCTGGTCACTGAAAGTGGTTCTTACGTAAGCTGGTGAACTTAAGGCCTAGGAATGAGGCCGTGCACTCTCTTTTCTTGCTGTATGCGTTCAAATGCACATGGGTGAATGATTGTGATTCCATTTATGTCCAGAATCCAACACTTGCAGGAGAGAGAATGCAGAGCACCAAAGGGTTAGCTCCAAAGGGTAGGGTTCCCCACCCTAATGATACACCTTTGAATGCTCTCAGCAGTATTTATAGATATTTATTTCCAGCTCCTACTTAAGCTCACTGACCCAGAATATCTGAAGGAGGACTTTGGAACCATATCAAAACACGTTAACAAAACTTCTCTGAAAGATTTACACAGAGTCTCACGTCAGAAACCTTGAGGTAGAGTAGTGTTTTCATGCAGCACCTGCCACCAACCAGGTAGGAGGGCTTCCTGTATCCATGCATGCAAACGTGAGGGAGGGGCATCTTAGACTGAAGAGTCGTCATTTGCAACAGTCTAATGAAATGATGATGATGACGATCAGCACCAGCGCATCATTCCAGGGCCCTGGCTTGTTCCTTCCTTCCCGTCAGCATGAACAGCTGACTTTTGGGAATCTTCTGGAGTACTTCTCAGAACCTACCCAGCTAAAATAGATGAGCCTTTTTTACAACTGTCAATTGAGGGGCAATAACTGTTCTTTGATGTTTCATGTTTTATTCATTATTTTGCTATCTCACAGTATTTATAATCCCACTAGCATATCTAAACTGAAAAATATACAGTGATGTCTGGAAAACCATTAATTCATTTGAAAATACTGAAAGATTGAGGGAGGTTTCAAAATCAGTTAAGACTATAAGTGTAAAAAAATTGCTCCTATCTGAACAAAAATGTAATATTGTTGGAAATTCATTTCTGCTTTTCCAAGTTTGCAATTTACTCATTTCCTTCTGATCAAAAGATTAATTAAAGAAGTGTTTCTTGGTTGCACTTAAAATGTTACACTGTTCAAAAGTGAAGGTTCTCTGTAACAGAAGTATAAGTTTAATTCTCAGATCAAAAACGTCTGTATTATTAAAAAAGAAGGCTAATGTCAACATTCTAACTGCAAAGAAAATGCTCAGGAGCATTTGAATGGCATAGTTCAAATATGGGTAAGGGGTCTGAATTATTTGTTAAAGTTGCATTCAAAACCCTGCCTTTGATCTGCTTCAAAGTTAAGCAAATTCCACTGGCTGGAATGCACAAACTGCTCATCTTTTCTGAAGTGGACAATCAGCCTGCAGGGTCAGATGAGATCAAAGGATAAGTAAGAGTAAGTCTAATTCTGCCTTTGGGGAGGAGACCCTGGGAAGCAAGCACCTAAGATTGAAGGAGGCTCCACAGGCAAACCCCCTCCTTCCCAGCAGGGCTTCCATCCCGCATTGCTGGGGATGTGGAGATCATTGGAAGTACTTCCTTCCTCTTCACCATCATTTTTTTTCTCTTAGTCTTTTAATTTTGTGCTTATCTGTATGTTACTCACTACGTAGCCTAACTAGCCTGTATATAATTCCTGTTATCTTTCTTCGGTTCTTCATCTTATACTTTTGACTTAATTAAATTTGAGTTTTTGGAACTCTAGACTGCTTTCCATTAAGATGCCAATTATCTGACCTTCATGGACAGCTCACTCAGAAGGCGACCTCTGGACAAATCTCTGTGGAAGACGCTCTTTGGCTGCTTGGTCTCTCTACCTAGGCTCCTGTCCCTTCAGCACACAGGGTCCTCCACGCCAGGCTCTGCTTTCTGTTCACCCTGGTGACTCCATGGGACTATCTGCAGTGAAATAAAGTGGAAGTAATTCATGAAATTTCACCAGACATTTTTGTTTTTGTTTTTGTTTTTGTTTTTGTTTTCAAAGAAAGCCTCTTTGGCCTAGTTTTTCTTAATTCACATATCCTTGAAGATGTCAACAGTGATATCTTCAAGAAGATGAATTGAAGAGAATAAAAATGGAAGGAATATATGTCCTTCAACATCATTTGGATCAAAATCAGCACAGGAACCTAGAACTGAGAGAAGGTTTGAGGACATATGTAATTACCTGTGTTACTTAATCTCTTTTACTTTGGGTCTCCTGCTTATGCAGCCTTAGCCTCCCGTCAAATAACATAGAGCAGTAAGAAGGAAGGTTGGAAGACAGGGAACCTGGACAGGGAACAGCTATCAGTAGGAAGGATAGCTACAAACTCCCAGAGGCAGCGATACCCTGGGAACATCTGGGGAATAACAAGATGAAGAAAAGGGAGAGAATAAGAATGAGAGATAAAGTGGGAAAGCAACAGGGTCCAGCAATGTTTCTAAAGTTAATATTTTCTCTGCATTAGACATCATCAATCCTGGTTAGCTATTTTAAGAAATTCAACTCTGAACATTTTAAGATGTTGTTAAAGGGATTAAGCAGAGATACACAAGCCATTTATATGGCAAGGATTGCTCTTACCTCTCCTTTGAGACCAGAATGTACAGAGGCAAGGCAGATGCAGAGAGCACTATCAGAACAAATTATGATAAAATGAATTTATTTGTTCCTTATCAGTTCTAGCTGTGACTCTAGCAAAGATTATAGGAACTTTGTTTAAATCTTGGAAATATTTTTAAGCAGAGCCAGTCAGATTTTCCAATGCTTTGGTGATGGACTGTGAGAAAAACAAGTAATTATAATTCCCAGTGTTTATCTTGAGTTGCTGGAAGAATAAAGTTCATATCATGGGCAAGTTGGGGCAAGATTTGGGGTAGAAAGATGTCTAGTACATTGATTTGGGACATGTTGTATTTTATGTGTTAGATATCAAGTTGGGTGGACATCCAACAACTGCATAGAAAGTCATGTAACCAAAGTGTCAAACTGGGCACATAGGCTCATGGGTCTGTGTTTGTGGTATTCATAGCCTCAGGACTAGAGGGTCAACAAGGAAGCTGGGGAAGACTGAGACATGAAGAAGTAGAGGAGTTAACTTGAGATACTCCAGTACTGTTGGGTGTTCAGAGAATAGAGGAGCTAGCAGACAAGACAAAGAAGGACTACAGAAAAAACTATAAATGCAAGATACCATGGAAACCAATAGGACATAGGATGATGTGATTCCAAGAGAAGAGAATGATGGACTGTGTGATATGAAAACTTCATGGTACAGACCAACCAAGAAAGGCAAACTCAGTATGTGGGAAAGTGGAGATGGTGATTGTCATGAGCAAGCTCTGCCTTGAACAGACCAAACAGGTTTGTGTCTCTCCACAGGGTCACAATTTATTGAAAAACAATAAATTCACAAGATACAACACTTTCATCAGTGGCAGTTCACTGAATGCTTTTGGGTCACCCGGTAGTCATAAACCAAGAAATGCAAGTTCTTTTGTTCCAATCTTGATTTCTTATATCTGTAACACTCATCACACATCACACTTTACACAATTAGACATATAGGTTGCAGAAAGACTAAGAAAGGGTTAAGACAGCCACAGGGTTTCAAAGGGCTGAACTGAAAGCAAGGGTAGAGAGCAGAGAGAATGTAAAGACTCACTGTAGGTGGTCCTATGAAAATCAAGAGCCATCAAAACATCTTGTGCAGGGAGTAGAGCTGTCAAAGCACAACTTACTAGGCCAAGGTGGACAGATGGCCATTTTAGAGTGTAAACTTGGAGTGTCAGCTTGAAATTCAGCTTGGAGAGGGACTTGTGTGGTCATCATGGCAGGAGAAACCACACTCTGCTGAAGTGTGGGAACAGACTATAACATTTGTCACTATGGTGATTTTCCTAGGCAAGATTCTTGACGAGCAACCAGGTGAAGTGTCAGGGTGCCCCTGCATCCAGTCTCAGGGTGCCCCTTCCTTTATGGGTCTCAAGTGAGGGGCTGCTTCATCCAGTGGTCAGGCTCCTGGGCCTGGTCTTTCTGGTATGAGTTTCTCACACCCATGCATTGTGTGTTTCTGATTAATTTGGTAAGTTCGCAGGTGGTCCTTTTCATTAGCAAGATTGTTTATCAGTTTGTGCCTTATGTTGTTGTGGCAGATGGTGGTTGTTTACTTATACAAACAAAGTGCAGAGTCATTCCAGCTGATCACTTAAAATGGAGTTGACTATGGCAAACTACGGCTTTACAAAGTAGAGTGACTGAGGTTCAGGCACAGGCTGGAAACTGATGTTCCGAAGCTCATAGAGCAACTCTGACAGGGCACAGCAGCTCTCCACAGAGATCTGGAGCACAGTGCAAGGTCAGTGACTGGCTAGACTCACAACAGAAGGGAAGGTGGAGCTGCGATGTGGCCACAGTGCTGAGCAGGGTCTTCACAGATTGCTGTACTACCCTCAGGGGTGTAGAGAGCCACAGAAGCCTCTAAGGCTGGGGCTGTGGTTGAACGATTTACAATTCTGAGAAAGAAATTGGAGTTGTTAAAGTCCAAATGAGAAGAGTAAGAAGAACTCAAAAGCTCACCCTATTCTATGAGACTAAACACAAAGCATTATCCAAATGGGATGAAGTGCTCACCTTTTAAAGCTGTGAATTGCCTTTAACAGGAATATTTATAAGACAGTCTTCATTAAATGCAGCTTCTTTATTATAAAAGGCTCTCTAGACACCGATTGTTGAACTATAAATTATTTTGGATTCCCAGAGGTTTTATACTCCACTAACATTTATGATTTGTGAGAGGCAAAAGTTGGAAAAAGAGTGTTTGTGAAAGGGAGAGGAGAACTGGCATACCTTCAAATCATTCCAGCAGAGCAGATCAATTTTGGGAAAGTGGAGGATTTTAAGACCTAATGAGCAAGTGTTCCATGGCCAGCCTCCTATTCCCTGGCTGTGTGTCACTCACAGGAAGAGCAAGGGCCTGGGTGTGCAGGAGGACACAGCTGCCACACAGCATTAGCCGAGGTACAATTTGGGAGTTTTCACCTGTTCAATTAAAATTTGCTTCAAAACAGTGACCCTTAAGGGTGCCTTGCATCCTGCTTGCATCTTCTTCTGTTCTCACAATTTGAGTATTATGCACATTATTTTTCCTTCCTAAGATGACTGTGCCCTTCCTCTCCCTGATCTTGAGTTAAATGCTCATTTTATTCCTTGCCAGTTTCAATGGCATGAGAAAGTGCTAAATGCAGGTATCATTACACACACACAAAGGCACTCCCAACAACCCAAGGGATTATTTCTCAGTCTAGCAACAACCTGCTGGGCAGGGAGCACTGCGAAGCCTTTGATGTGCAAATTACCCAGGAAAGTGGTGATCAAAAACATGACAAATGTGCCCAGGCACACAGGTATCCAGTGGATGGCCGCCTGGAAATTGAGGGAGACTGGGATCCTCAACAAGCCCTCCAGGGAGAGCACTTCACCAGTCTGCTCAGCCACAGGACTGCGAAGTGATGAGAAATAAAGACATTACACTTTGAGTTTGTCTGTTATTTCCACTTTTCCTGTCATAACCAAAATAAGAGATGCATCTTTGCCTCAGCCTCTCTGTCTTCACATATTGCTTTGAACTGGGGGCACTAATTAAGGATCACACTGGAGATTCTCACACCCTGGATAAGCAAAGGCTTAGTGAGCACCTGTCTTTCTTCCTGATCATGCAGCTCTTGCATGCCCATCCTATGGTGGAGAACCCCCACCCTAGGCAGCTCCTTCCATGGAGGACAAAGAGAATTTGAAAGGACAGCATCTTGCTTCCCCAGAGTCCCTTTCCATCCCTGGAGTGTCAGCACATGATGCAGGATCTGTGGCTCAGAAACCTCTGCCTGGCAGGTTGAAACTGAGTCTGCCAAGGAGAGAGCGCTCAGCACGTGCTCTGGCTGGGGTACTTTAGCTGCTGCAGTGGAGGCTCCTTCACAGGCAGCAGGGACAGGGATTGTCCTAAGGGCACCCAACTCCACAAGCTGGCAAAGGGCACAGGTGGCCCCTGCACTGTGCCTTTGGGTCACGGAGGTGCATGCATCTTAGATCTCCTAGCCTCCCAGATTCTCTGAACTACACAAATCCTGATAAACAAACTCCACTGTTGCCTGAGTTATGAGACTGGGCTTGCGTCGTCTTCCATCAGCAGCACGCACCCTAATACTGGAAGACGGATGCACCTCTCCAGAAGCCTCCTGAGTGCAGTCTGTTCTCCCTGGGCAGGTGAATCATTCTATTCACTCATTTCAACAGTTTTGATAAATCTTATTTTTGTATTTTATTTTCTATCAAAGCTACCCTCATTCCGATGCCTTCTGCTGGGGTCCCTATCAGTATTCATTAGCTTTCTGGTTATCCTTATGCAAGGAAGAAAACTCCCAAACACGTGCACTCCAGTCATTGTCTTCCATGTTCTCCAACTGTACAGACTGAAGTCCCCTGATGTCCACGAAGGCTCCTTCTGAGGCCAGATGTGTGTTGACTGGCTCCCTTCCAAAGGGCTACAAAGCTATTGCCCATCTCTGCTTTGATTTATCATTCCTGCCCATTCAACACACATACTGACATTTTCTGAATGTTTTGCTGTACCTAGTGATTACTGTGACATCATGGCTTGCAATTTTTCAGAGTAGTGGGTAGCCTTGATGGATATGAGTCATGACGAAAAGTGATGAAGTATTAGAATACACCGAGCAGATGGCTGACGTCCACCAGAATCAGAGCCAGCTGTCACGTGTGCATCCACTAGAAGGGATTTCTAAACATGTAGCACAAGGGTTGAAAATAGAACCACATCACAATATGCAAAGTTAGAATATTGTGAGCAATATTCTAGCAAGAGAAGTAGAGAAAAGGAATTAATGAAAAGTTTAAAGAATCGTCGTGAGCTCAATCTTCCCAATATCAACACTAGAGCACAGCAACTCAAGGGCAAATTGTCTCCTGCAGAGTCGTACAGCTAGCTAAGAGGGAAATGCTAAGAGCTGGAGCTTACTCAAGGGATGTGGGAGACATCCCTTAGAAAGAAGGAAAGAGGGTTTCATTTGTGTGAACAAATTAAGAGAAATTTCACATATGATAAAAGAGGTAGCCCAGAATTAGCATTAAGAAAAAAATCTAGATATGCAAATATGCAAATACCATACCAAAATAAGACAAAAGTTCATCTACTTGAAGCATGATTGTGTAGCAAAGTAAAAGCAATCAATAATTATTACATGACTGAACCAAATGAAAGTTAATAATAATATAAAAACAAACACAGAATATGACATAACAATAGAAGGGTGAGGGGTGAAATTTAGCAGTGTGCACAAGTGGCCCATCCAATTACTCAGGGCTGGGTCCACTCTGACTGGTCTGAGAAAGAGCTGGACACGTGGTGAAGTACTTTCTCCACCAACCCTGAATGTTCTGTGCATTCAGGAAAATAGAAGGCACTGGAGGGGTGAGCAGTGAAGAGAGCTAACCCACATCTTTTAAATTAGTTAATTGGCATTGTATAAAACACAAAATTAAAATCTTTCCCTATAAGCATGTTATCTCAAAAGTACATCTATAAAAGCAATAACAAAGAGAGAGACATAAGGAAAATATTTTATTATAAAACACGTATGGTTGTTTTAACTTTCAAACCACATAAATGGGTAACTTTGGTAAAACAATAAACCCCAAAGATTTCATGTGCTTGAAATGTTCATTTGATTACTTTGCAGTGTTACTGCGTGCCAGATTAGACCTCAAAATGTAAAAATAGAAATGAATTTGGTTTGGAGTCTCCCTTTTAAAATAAACACACAAGATGGGAGGAGGAAAAAACTGTGCTGTAGTTGGCTCTGGACCTGGAACAGCCCCCAGAGGCCCACGTTTAAAGGTGGTCCCAGCTGGTGGTGCTTTGGGGAGGTGGTGAACCCTTAGGAGATGGGCTTAGAGCAAGGTTTTAGGGCATTGGGGGGTACGCTGAAATGGGACTGTGGAACCCCAGTCTCTGGCCTGTCCCTTTTACCTCCCAGTCATGTGTGCTGCTTCACCACACAATCCTGCCACAATGTGCTCCACCCCACGACAAAAGCCTAAGAGCAATAGATCCACCAGTTCTGGAGTGAAAGCTGAGGAAAGTGAGCACAATCAGACCAAGCACCGGTGACTCTTCTCTCTCTCCATGCTTTAAACACCCCCCCCCCACACACACACACACACAATGGTAAGTTTACAAAATGAAGTGAGGAATTAAAGTGACATTGAATTCCACATTATAGGGTTCACCTGATGTGGAAGGTGCATATTTGGCACCAATATTTCGAATTACTATTTTAAAAATGAATATTGCACATTTGACCTTGCCCATGAGATTTAGAAAGAAAGAAGGAGAAGCAGAGGGGACCTGTGTTTTGCTAGCTAGTAAGGTCCATTGAAGATGGCATGACTTCAGAGAAAAAACCAGCTGATATTGTGTCTGTGTCGGTCTGTGTTGTAGGACCTCAGGCAGCCACGTGGAGTTCCTCCCACTTCTTCGGCCTAGGAGCTGCGGAATCAGTTATGTACACAAAAGTGGGAGGGAGGCAGCAGGAAGAGCCTGGGCCCTGGAAACTTGCCTTCCTTGACTGAGCAGGAAACTGCAGCGTTCGTGTGATGAGCAGCCTCAGCCAGTCCTGGGATCAGCAGGTGCCAGGATGACCTCCACACCTGGGAGTGCCCACACCGGTGCAGTGCAGATGCAGCCTCAGGGCTCACCTGAAAGCATGGAGAACTGTGCACGAAGACTGCGTCCATGCTCACCTGGACAAAGGGGATCCTGTGCACAAGTGAAATAGGTTCACGGAAAATAGATGTATTGATATCACGCCATCCCTCTCTCCAGCTATGCATTTATTTAATGTACTCAGGACATGCACGAACATGTGTTTAAATGGAAAGATATTTGCATACATCTATGCACACACATAAATGTATGTGTTTATATGTATATGTACTACATTCTTTTCCTTTATATTCTTTAAATTAGTAAATTTTGAAAACTGAGATAAAATTATTTGAACTTTTTAATATTTATTTTTATTTCTAGCATTATCTTTGGCTCATAGATCATAATTTTATACATTAATGGTCAAAATGTGAAGCTTTTTTACAGTGCTTAGGATTGAACTCAGATCCTTACAAGTGTTAGGCAAGTGCTTTTACCACTGAGCCACATCCACAGCCCCAAAATGTGAAGATTTGATAAATGTTTACAATGTAAAGTGATTAAATTAAAATAATTAACATATTCAGACTTCACTTACCTATTGTTTTTTATGGTGAAACAGTTAAAAATACTCTTAATCATTCTGAAATATACAGTACATCTTATTGATGATAATCATCCTGCAGTACAATAGATCTCAAAACCTACTCTTTCTGTCAGAAACTTTGTACCCCTTTGATGAATTTATTTTAACTTCTAAAGAACTATTAATACAAATTAAAAATGACTACACTGCATGATGAGAAAACACAAATGAGTCACAGGAACATGCTCCTACTTAAGCAAAGAAATATAACCAATTGCTAATATGGTACTAAAAATGTCTAGGTAGAGAAATCCTAAAATAAAACTGGGAAAACTTTTTGAAAATCTATTTTAAAGTGACTTAGAAAGCATACTCTTTTAGAATAGTTGGAAATCATTTTAAAATCGTACAAAACCCACTAAACCATGCTTCTAAAATCTTCACATTAGAAGGAAGAATCATAAGATGAATCTAATAAGCTGTGTTTTATATGCTTTCTTGGAGGTATGTTTGTTTTCAGCAAAAGCATTAAAATGCACATATTCTGCCATAATGTGGTCATTCCCATTTTCCAAATACTCCAAGGCTTTTGGATCTTCACGGTGTCCTTCACTTAAATGCCACTGCTCTCATGTGTGCATCCAAAATCTCAGTTGGCAGGAACTGGAATCCAAGGTAACTCACCCTGTCAGAACCCAGGGTTCTTGTAAGTTCTCAAATCCATGTTTAAATCACAAACATGAACTAATCAATAAAACAATGCTATCAAGCCAGAGGACTGTGTTAGGGTTCTCCAAAGTGCAGTACCAGACTCCAAGTCACAGCTTCCCAGCAGATTGATCTATGGGCCCGTGCCAAGCTTCTGATGGAGGAGAGGAGTGCAGCTCAATTAGAGGAGAAGGGGAGAAGCAGAAGAGCCGAGGGCTCCAGCGTGCAGCGCATGGTCTCCTTGTCTGCAGCTCTTTCTGCACATTTTAACTCCAGAATTTCACTTGTGTGAGTACACTCAAGAGAGAATTGTTTTGGTTTACAAAAGGCTGCTAAACTTTCCATCATTCTTTCTATATTTTCCTAATTATTCACTCTCCATTTCCCTGGATGTTGATTTTCCATCTTATCTTCTCTATTCCAATACTTAGCACCTCCTGGCCCAACCTCACTGGGTGTCCTGTTTCTTGCTTTGCTAAGGAAGTAAGAACAGGGAGAAGAGACCCCTGTGGACTCCCAGCACTGCACACCGCCCCCTCCCGGGCTCTCCATGCAGACTCTGCTTCCAGTCTTCTTAACCTCTGCACAATGAACCTTGCGCCAGATACCTTCCATAGCCACATTTCCAAGCACATAGCCATATGATTCTAGAATTATTCTGAACTTATACACCCTCAATTTTCTCAGCCGTCTGAATCATAATTTTTCATAGCAAACCTGTTGGAACCTCCAGGATCTAGACATTGTTTTAAACTCTTGTGACCGTCACCACTCCCCTCAGACACCTCACCTCTCCTGCCCATTCCCTACCAAACTTCCAGAAAACTGGATTGCATTGACCATCTCCAATTCCTCTCCTCCCTATCTTTAATTCACTTTAATCAGCTTGTGCCCTTACCCCCCACCAAAGCTCGTCATATAAAGACCATGAATAGCTGCACCTTGCCATGTCAAAAGGGACATTGTCTATCCTTCTCCCTTCTGACTGGTAAGTGGCATTTGAAACAATGGACCTCTCAGTTTTCACAGAAAGCTTTCCTTATTACACATTGAAAATACCACACTCTGCTGATTTTTATCTTGTATCTCTTTTGTTTCTTCCAAGTATTTTTTGCTTATTCCTACTTTATTCTTGACTCATCAACATTGGGAGGTCCTGTATTTACTTCTTCTGTTTCCATAGGACACCCGTCTCAAAGCTTTAATTTATATGCCAACAACTGCTGAAATTACATATAGTTGTTTGGACTTCTCCTTTGAACTCCAGGCTTAAATATTTAAGGGTGTGCAAAATTTATCTATGTGAATGATATAAATTCCTCAACATTTAAAAAAACTGGATTAATCTCCCCAATCTTCTGTCTCCCAGTTAATACTACCTGTTATGGCTTGGATGCGAGATGTCCCCCAAAAAGTCATGTAGGAGACAATGCAAGAAGGTTCAGAGGAGAAATGATTGGGTTGTGAGACTCTTAACTAATCAGTGGATTAATTCCTGATGGGATTAACTGAATGGTACCTGGAGGCAGGTGGGGTGTGGCTGGAGGAAGTAGTTCATTGGGGATGTGGCTATGGGGTATATGTTTTGTACCTGGAGAGTGGAGTCTCTCTCTCTCTCTCTCTCTCTCTCTCTCTCTCTCTCTCTCTCTCTGCTTCCTGATGATTGATGTGAAATGTTTCCCTCTGCCACACTCCTCCATCATGATGTTCTATGTTCAGCTTCATCGAGAGCCCTGAGGAATGGAGCCAGCCGTCTATGGTAGGACCTCTGAAACTGTGAACCCTCAAATAAACTTCTCCTCCCATATATTTGTTCTGGTCAGATCTTTTAGTCACAGCAGTGAAACAGCTGCCCAAAACACCACCCCATGCCAAATGCCTAGTCTCAAACCAGAGATAACTACATCCTCTTCCCTCTGTCATTGTGCAGTAGAAATGTGACTTTAACTCCCTCTGCTGCTGCAGCCTTGACCCAGCTGAAACACCTCTCACCATTCATTTTGAGCTAACATTCCTGCCCTTTCCTTACTTCCCTGCAATGTGTTCTTAATACAGAAGCTAGGGTGGTTTTACAAAAGCATGCCGGACTCGATCACTCCTCTGCTCAAAACCCTCCTGTGGCTCTTCACCTCATTAAATGTAAAAGTTGAGTCTTGGGACGGCTTATAAAGCCCTGCATTTCTGCACCATCATACTCTGAGTCATCTGCGACTGTCCCCTCCCTTGCTCACTCCTCGTTTAGTCCTGGATATTTATCTGCCTTCCAGATCCTGTGCACGCTGCCAGCTCCCTCACTTTCTCCAGGTCTTTCCTAACAAGTTGCATTTCAGTAGATCCTCATTTATCATTTTATTGACAATGGAAAGCACAGCCTCTGTGCATCCTGCAGTCCTTCCTGCTGGATCTCAATGGAAATGACTGTCCTCTGAAATACGTCGTAATTATTTATCTACTTTATTGGCAACTCCCCACCTTCCATGGAGCTT
>JAJEJO010000974.1:37806-50848 GCA_020662805.1 Glaucomys volans
TGGAAAGAACCTCAGGGACTCAGATTTGCTCTTATATTAGACACAATCTGAGAAACGTTGGTTAAATGGCCTTCAGATTGACATGACTCTGTAGCATTAATGGAAAAGTGGGGAGATGAGGAGCGCTGAGAACCAGGCCAGCAGCATGCAATTCATCACCCGCATCCTCACAGCCATTCTAAAGAGCAGAAATTCTAAAACATTAGGCTCAGTGCCTGGAGTAGTACAGGACCATGTTTTTGATATTTCTATGATATATCACTATAATGTTAATAACTGAGATCCTTAAGGATGATCTAAGGTCATTTAGAAGTCATAACATTATATTTTATAACTGTTTTTGGTAGTAAAAAATATATATTTTTGATTATTGTCTTTGAAAATTATTCACCTAAATGAATGTTTTTTAAAAAGTAAACCCTCAACCTGGTAAAAATATGCTTTCTTTGGATTTCAAGAAAAGTCATTTCTGAAGAATTAATTTATTATTTACTAAATTTTATACTGTATATGTAACACAACATTAATTTTGAGGAATAAAAGCAAAATAAATAAAAATATTTTAAATTATAACAGCATTAAGATAAAATCATGTACTGCACACATTTCAAAGACACCAAGATGTGAAGTTCTAAATCCAGTGGCTGATGAAAATAGAGCTGGAATACACTACAGGTGAACATTTAAAATGTCATATTGCAAAAATTACATAGGAAAAGCAGCCTACAAAATCACAGTCAACTAACAGCATATCCCATAAATTCTAATTTTTATAATGAAACAGAAATAAATCATGGAATGTCTAACATGGAGGGTATTTTAGACAAGCCATGCAATCCAACCTCCCAACATATATCCAAGGCTTCACCACACACATGCATGCACGCACACTCACTCTCTCTTTGCTTCTTGGCTCACTGTGTGAGCAGTTACTCCACATGCACACCTGCCATGAGGTACTGTCCTCACCAGAGGCCCAAGGCCCAGTCTTGGGCTGGAACCTCCAGAAACATGAGTCAAATAAACCCTTTTTTATTACATTAATGACCTCAGACATTCTGTTATAATAACATGAAACTGGCTAATATAGTCTGGATATTTCTGCTCCCCCCACAAGGTTACAATTTCATCATCTTCTCTCCTTGTTCCTTTTTGTAAATTATTATTAAATTATTACCTAGTTCATATGCATGTGTGTGCATGTGTGTGTGTGTGTTTTCACCTTAACTATTTCTGGTTCTAGGGTTTTTATAGATGCAGAAAGGAGAACCAATGTTAATAATAATTATAATAATAATATTAAAGAAATCAGAAAGACAAAATAATAAAAGTGGAAGTTTTCCAATAGCTTCAGTGAGAACATAGATGTCAATTTAGTTCTAACCTAAGATGTCCTGAATATTTAAATGTCTAACTTGGACAACAATTTTGAGGGTCTCTTTAGGTTCACCAAT
This sequence comes from Glaucomys volans, assembly GCA_020662805.1. Lineage (NCBI taxonomy): Eukaryota > Metazoa > Chordata > Mammalia > Rodentia > Sciuridae > Glaucomys > Glaucomys volans. Next base: position 39,261 of record JAJEJO010000974.1, read on the forward strand.
TCATTACATCACTGAATAAATTTATGAAATATTTTTCCAGCAAATATATTTAAAAAGTAAGTTTGAAAATAATGTCCAAAATTTTAAAATGAATCTGAGCCTGCTAGGATCAGCTAATCCACTCTAGCCCACCAATCCTCTACTGGCCATCTTGTTTTTCCATCCAACAGTTTTAGGGAAACAATTTTGTTGTTGCTGTTGTTGCTGTTGGTGTTTGAAACTAAAAGGTAAAACATAAATAAAGAAGAATGGGTTTAAGTAGCACTTTAATGCCAGTTTGGTGAAGCCCACCTACACCAGAGGAAATGTGCTGGATGGGGAGCAAAGCCTGTTGTTGGCAAGCCTGGTGGTCTATCCTTAACCCTGGTCTGCTAAACACTTTTTAAATGTTAACTAATTGTTGGTGCAACTTTGAAAAACATAATCAGGAAGAAAAAGATAAAAGTGAATCAACTTTTAATAAGGGATGTGTAAACAGGACAAAGAGATAAAAATAAATTTGTGTATGTGTGTGTTTGAGTGAAATGCAAATTAGACCTTCTTACTCCCCTGATTCATTTACTTCAGTGGACTCTGTTCCCAGGATTGTTCTTCCTTTGTTTTTGCTAAGGCCACGATATTCAACATAATATGGTCTCTGCCATCTTCACCTGCCCTCGGAACACAAGTTACAATGGCCTCCTTTCAAATTCTCAACATCACTGTTTCCCTCATGGCCCTGGGGCTGCTGCTGTAATTCCCTTGGTTGGCTTGCACTTTCTCCACTCCCAACTAGGTAACTTGTAATCGTCCCTCACAACATGACTCAAACATCACAGGACTTGAGAACTTCTTGAATTCCTCCTTGCCAGAGGTCATCAGAACCACTGGTGGTTGTGGCAGTAACATTGAATTGAATTTGCATTGAACAGCGCATCAGGGTGAATGGCACCATGGTGAACGGCCATGCTCACCCACATGAATGCACTGCTGTCAGCAAGAACTGAGCTTTTCCTGCTCACCAATGTGGCCCTGACTCCTAGTACACTACCTCACACAGTGCAGGCTATCCTAAACCCTGTGCTGGGATGATGAATGAAAGGCGGGGACAAACAGCAGAAATCAACAGAAGTGTTGGGAATGGGGTGTATCTAGTGCAGAAGTCAGCTGTCCCACCACACCCCAAGAAAAAAATTTCATAATAGTCACTGACCTAGAGTTTTAGAAAACTAAATCTCATTTAGTCCTGAGAAGTGCCTGGGCTAAATACATTGCTGAAGTACAGTGCCAACGGCAGGCAAGCAGTGGGCTTGTTCCATCTCTGTTCTGAATAGGTTCACCCATCCCCGCAGTAGCAGGCTCAGCTCTGCATCTCAGAATCCAAGGAGACGCTGAAATGCTAAAGAAAGGCAGGAGGTGGTGGCACAGGTCATGAAGTACTAGCTGGGAAGACTGTGGATACTGAAGCTCTTCCAAATATCTAAAGAACTCTTGCTGAGGAGGAGTTAGACTTAGTTTTTAAAACTGGAGAGAAAAAAGGGGGCTTTTTTTTGTTCAAAATAAGAAAAAAGGGTAAATTTTTTTGCTGAAAATAATAAAAAATTGTTGGAAATGAAAGACCAAGCAATCTCAATTATCTGTTCCCTTCTGGAGTATTCTGCTCCTATCACAGTGAGCCCCAAAGCATCAGCTACAGGACCAAGCTTGGGTAAAGGTCTAAACTAGAAAGGACAAGAGGAGATGAGATCTGACATGGTCTGTTTCCTAACCATCCTTTTATTTTGATATGAAAATGTCAGTTTTTCTTATATACCCAAAGACCACAATAAAAGACAACATCATGCTAAACCACTTTACATGTAAATTGTTTACATGTTCTGCCATGAGCTATTAGGGAGAAAGCAAATTTATATTTCAAACTCACGTCAGTATTTAAATTGGACTACAGAGATAACATATTTCAGTGCCATTATACAGTTTGTAGTGTCTGAATTCATGTCATTTCAATTTTGTCATTAAAAAAAAAGGTGTCTGTATCAGTTCTGCTTGAAGAAGCTTCTGGAAATCTTACTATTATAGGAACAGTATCTTGAACTAAGCCAATTGAGTCCATATGCTCCTGAAGAATTACCCATTAACATATGTCAGTATCTAGAAGTTGCTGTTGGAATGCATACACTTTTTGAAAAAAAGTCCAAAATAAATCCCGGTCTGGAACACCATCAAATTTATTCTGATTATCTGATTTATTAATCTCTCAGTAAGTGTCATCGGTGAACTTCTACTTCTGTCAAATCTTTTATAAGTGTATGTATGCACATAATTTAACACAACACATGAAAAGAAATGTTTAATTTTTTAAAGTCTACTGATCATAGACTTCCATCTTTACCCTCTGAATGCACAAATCTCCCAAGATCTTTGTAGCTGGCAAAAAGTGGACCATTCAGGATGAAAGTACCATGAGCAGTATTGTTTGTTTGTTTTTTTGTAGTTTATTATTACTGTTTAGTTGTATTGATTTTTATATAGGATATGGGTGAAGTTTGTGGAGAACTTCCCAGTATAACACATCACATCTACTAACAGAAAGACCCACTAACTAAACTGTTGCTGTGGTTTTAGTACAAATATTCTAATTCTAGTCTCTTTGTTCTCAAGAATATGTGTAAACCATTTAAAATTAGGTCTATCTGCAACTTTATTCTGTCCAAACCTAAACATGGCCAAAAATCAAAATCCACAGGGATTATTTCTCACATGTTGTAGTAATTGCTCTCACACTGCCATTTTATTTTTTAATGAATCTATTCCAATATATTTATTATTCACCATATTCTATTATTACAAGGGCAAATACAATTATCATTAGTCATTGACTACTATCACCATTATTTATCTCACATTCTCATTTGACATATTTTTTATTATCTGTACCACTTCCCACATCCTTTTTATTTTCTCTGTCCCATGTTCAGATTTTGGATTGGTTTGATCAAGGAAAATCTGTGGGTTTTTTTTTTTTTTTTTTTTTTTTGGGATGTTTAAATATATAGTTAAGTATGTACATAAGTACACACACACACACACACACACACACACACACACTGCTTTCCCCGGGATTATCCCCTTATTTTGTTGCATGGACACTGAGTTAGCTAGAGGTACCTGGTTTTGCCTGGCACATTAGCTTTAGTTAACAAGTGAACACTTTCTCTTAAAATTCTAGAGCATTAAGGAACTAGAAGCATGAGAAAACACCAACAGAAATAGGTACAAACTTCAAAAGTATCATTTATAAAAGGTGTGTAAAAGGAGCAGATGAAAGTGTTACTGTCTTGCAATGTGTTTTTAGAAAGGAATTATCCTTCTTCGTTGCCACCTGACATCTAGGGAGAGATATTAGTGGCAGTGGGGGGGCTCACCATAGCCAAAGCAAGAGCCAAAGGCACTGGATGCTGTGCAAGTCCCTGCGAGTTACCCCACAAGCTATTGGAAATTTTTATAGTCTGAAGGTGACTCAGAATAAAAGTGGTTCTTCTATTAAGAAAGTGAAAAAGAAGGGTTTAGAACACCTGCTTTCCAATGGTGTTCTCTCCTATCTGAGATTTCAGATTTTCATATTGAAGTTTCAGATGAGTGTGTGTTTACTAGAAGAAGCACAGCAGCTCTCTGTTGGGGTGTTTGTGTGTGTGTGTGTGTGTGTGTGTGTGTGTGTGTGTGTGTTACTATTTAATGTAGGACTTAGGGAAGGACCTTAGGTTTTCTGCAAACGAATACTGCCACATTAGAATAAACTCTTCTAAAGATTTTTAAACTCCAAGCTGACTTTGACCTGATGTTTGGTTCATTCAACTAATGGTATGTTTTTTTTTTTTTTTCATTTCATTTCACTCTCTTGGAGGAATGCATCCTGTATTTTAAATTGACTTTAAAATTAAGGTAATTAGGTTGTCACATGCAGTAAGTTGAAAATATTTAAAAAAATATATTTGTTCAGGTAACATGCAATCTGTATATATGAAATTAAAAATTTCAAATAACTGCATTAAAAAGTCTTTTCCTGGTTACAGAAAGTAGTTGATCATTCCTATTGAGAAGTTTTATGTGCTAATCCTGCTATGATAAATAAATTTATAAATTTCTCTATTGATTTTTTTTCATAGGTTGATGTGAATCTACTATTTTTTCTTTCACAATCAAATTTCATTTTGTGGTCTCATCCATAAAGCTGAAGAGCAGAAAGAACATACTCACACAGAAGCTGATTTTATGGATGATGTTCTAGTTATAATTTAGAATTTGCTGTCCAGGGTACGAACATGCATTTGTGATCATGAATACATTTGTAGTTTGTGGTGTTTATATATATTAGATTATTTTACTAAACTTCTGTCATTTTATTTCCACTCTTTAAACACACTAAATTTGGGAACCTCCCTCTGAATTAAGAGGCACTTCCTCCTGCCAACCAAACCCCGCCCCACAACAGTGCAAAGGAGTAGCGAGCAGCCTGGCCCAGCCCCTGACCTGGGTGTACCCCTCCTGCCCTTTGTCCCTCATGGCTGACCCTGCCACTTCTCCTTTATTATTTCTCACCTTAGGGATTGCAAAGATGGAACCTTCGGTTGTTTTTCTAATTTTATTTTTATTTTTTGTGGTGCTGGGGATTGAATCCAGGGCTTCTCACATGCTAGGCCAGTGCTCTGAGCTACATCCCCAGATCAGATGGAACTTTTGAAACTCGTTTTTTCTATCTCTGTCTTTGAATAAAACCTATTTTCCTACCAATATGACTGAATGTTTCTGGAGCAGTGAGTGTCCTGGCCTAGTCTCCACCTCTCCTGGCTTGTGGGGATTCCAGCCAGTAACACTGCCTCTCTCTCCAAGTATATGCTCAATAAATACTCCTTGAGGGACACCTGAGGGAGCCAAAATTTCCTCCATTTTCCAGATAATCAGAAATTCAGTAAGTTTAATTAACTTGCCCGATTTCACACAGTAGTGACAGAAGTAGGGCTCCAGCCTTAGAATGTTTAACTTCCAAGCACTTTCCCTATTATTTTGCTTTACCATTTGCACATAAGTCAAGAACTGGATTCTTTGTTCTCAGCTCCACATGCCAAATAAAATATCTTAGAATTCCACCAGCATAAGCAACTTTTAAAGTAATGCTTTGCCTGGTGAGTCATAATAACACATTTCACATTCAAAAGAAGCAATAATCTCACCAGGACTAGGAGAAGTAGGAGGTTTGAGATTACCCTGCATTTTTCTCATCTATTCTTATCTCTCCATATTGATTTACAGATAAACTAAAATTTTTTATATGAAGTATAAATTTTTGCACGATTTTTTCTCTGTGAGAGTAATAGCCCATCTACATTTGTGAAATGAGATTTCAAGCGATTTGGAAACACACGTTCTAATATTTGTTTTCACTTCACCTTCATGTTTAGGAAGTAAAGAGGTGTTTTGTTGGTAAATAGAAGCATTGAATTACACCTTCTTGTGAGTCTGTGGGCACCACTTCAATTTTTTCTGAGGAGAACATGGAGTCTGGGGACGCTGACCAAGAGGAACTTGGCTTGACTAACCCTCAGGCCTCACTCCAGACCCGACATCTCTCTCACTTCACAAAGCTAATGGATTTTTTCTCAAGCCCTCTGACATGTAAATCTTTTTAAAAGCCTCTTGCAGGGTTTAAGACACAGGAATGTCTTCCTCAAGAACCTGGGAATCCTCTTTTAAAATCTACCCACTAAAAAATATGGCTCCTCTGTCTTCCAGTCTCTGTGGGAGAGTAGGAGCCTAACTGGGGTCCGTGCCAACTAGCTACCACTGAAGGCCTGATCCAGAGAGTGTGCAAACCAGGCTCCAGGTCCCCACTCTCCTCAGGCTGCCTCACTCTCAGCCACACCTTTGCTGCTTCCTCCACTCTGAGGACTCTTGGTTGGACCTGTGGGTAATCCAAGATCTTCCCCTCCATTAGCAAAGGGACTTCTCTTTATTTTCTTTGCCATGTCACATTGTCACAGATTCTGGGATCAGGATGTGGGCGTAATTGGGAGGCACTTCTTCTGCCCACCACACACATTCTGTGCATTATTTTTCCTTCTTCTTCTTTATTTGGAAAATTGTAGATTACTAAGAAATTACAATTCAATAGCATCCATTTTCAATCTTTAGCAAATGTAAGCACTCTATTGATTAATGATGTTCGGGCACAAAAAGAAAATGCTGTGCCCTGAAGTGTGGGAATGTGTATATTTGTAAATTTGTGGGTCTTTAGAGCTCTATGTAAATGCTGTGCAATTCAATGAACCTGTTGGTCACGTATCATGTGCAAAACTGTACTTATGACTGTAAAAAAGCAGAAATAGTTTGCTTATTAAAATTGCAATACAAAACGAAGCATAATAAAAAGGACACAATTATTTTTTTAACATCTGAAATTTTTAAATATGTTAAAATGTATTCAAAATCAATAATTATTGTTTGACTTTATAAGTAGGAAAACTCTTATTTGACTCTTGTGTTTCTCCCCTTTGATTGCACAGAGGCACTGAATGTGAATTTTATTTTGATACTTGATGAAGAGTAATATCGAATGGGAGACATATTTAAAATCAATTTAGACAATACCTCAAAATGACATTAGTCAATTCTCTAAGGTTAAATGAATAGTTTTGAAGTAATTTGAAATATCAACACTTTTATATTTCTCTATGGTTTATGTTTATTCTTTAAGATGTGGCATTTGAGCATTGTCTCATATTTAATCAAATTTGAAAAATGAATGTGTTTAATAAATTCAAATATATATGTAAATGTAAAGATATAAACACACACATACACACCCAATGATTATTAGAGTTAGCCAAAATATCTCACCTAGAAGATGCCGATAAAAGTTTGTAATTATAAGTTTATAATTATCCTAAAGGAAGGGGAAGCAGAACTCTACAGCACTTCACCTAACAAAGTAGAAAAGTCAATTTCTGTAGTTTTATCCTCACATAATCTTAACCCTATACCAGTGGGTCTTCTTTTGCCTTGAATATTTCCAACATTCTCTGGACATTAGAATCCAGGGAACTGCAAAACGAGCCTCAGGATTGCACAATGGTTCCACTTTTGTTTTGTATCCAAATGAAGAGAGTGAGACCAAGTGATGTGCTGAGTTCAAGGCTTATAGTACTTTTACAGTCTGGTACTTTTGACAGGTGGAGGAATTACGTGTTTCTGAGGAAGTCAACACTGGACATCATTTCCCAGTAAGATCCCCTGCAGGCTTCTCTAGACACTGCTACTGTGCTGACTGCAACTTCATTCATAAGAAACTCCCAAATGTACTTAGATCTTCCCAATTGCAATTGTTTAAATATAATTTAAAACAGCTGTTGATACATAGTATTTTATTTTTTCAAGTTAAAATTTTGCATTTTATGTTGAATTGCTACCAGCACTATAATCATCTTATCATCAGTGATAATAGATTAATTTGATGTACAGCCTTCAAGAATTTTTTCTCTTCAAATACTGAAAATAAGAAGTTTCTAAAACTGTATTAAAATCTATAGGAACCACACTTCATCTGACTTCCAGGTCTTTCTTTCCAGTGCATCCTTTGGAAATGGGTTCTGTTATTCATCCTTCATTAAAAGCTTGCTATGAGCTCCCTTTCCTTCATAAGTGTTAATGAAGCATTTGTTCCCTCCCAGGAGTATATTGCAGCTTAGAGATTCTAGATAATGGTAAAGCTCTACTTCTAGGTATTTCTGCATCTATCAGAGAATGAGGGAAATATTAATAATACATACAGCCATTAATCTCTAGCTTCCCGTGGAGCTGTTCCTTCTGGTGTGAACTGAAGGGAATACACTCAGAGTGTGTTTTCTGCACATTTTCCCTCCTTGATCTCTCCTCCAGGTGTCTGAGCCCATAGAAGGTAGGAATTATGGTTTTTGTCTTAAATTTTTCTTAATTTTTGCAGAGACTTTGTTACATAGAAGCTCAACATATTGCTGTATCACATTCAATGGAAAGCAAAACCACAATGAATTCCGACAGGTCACAGAATTTACATATCTGAGAACAGAATATCTACAGTTGAGAAGATTGAAAAGTTTTTCATTTTATCCAATTCTAAAGCATTATTCTAAATCGTGTTATATTCTTTTTACTTGTCACTCACCTAGATAGCGATCAACGCATATTTCTAAATGCATACACTTGGAATTTTAGATTGAGATTTTGGGACTTTTGTACCTTTTGAGACTACTAAGAGAAAAATAATGCTAAATTGGTTTCACTGGAAGTCTTGAAACTCCCAGAGTAAATTTTACCACAGGGAAAATAGTCTGAGAAGGACGTTTTTCTGCATCGTCGGTTCTAAGGAGCAATTTGTTACGAGGAACTGATTTTGGATTTTATTTAGCTGAAAAAGTTTAGATTTGCTTTAGCTGAGTTTGGCATAGCTGGTGTCTGCTAAGTTGGTTAAGTTCAGACCTGAAATGCTCATAATAAATGATGTGGTAGTAATTGAAAATGGTAGAAATAACCACTCAATGAAAGATTTCAGTTGTCAGGAAACAAAGAACAAAAGTTTAAGCAATATTTTATGAAAACTCATCTGAGTTTGTCAACTGTTCCAAACATTATGCAAAAACACCCTCCTAGATGAACATTAGGATTGAAGGACTGTCTCCGAAGGGTCAGAAACCAACTAAGAAGTCCAGGACTCTCCATGAGAACCCTCTGACAGCAGCCTTAGAGGGTGCAAACAGCAGTCCTGTGGTGTCAGGCCTCCATGGTTATTATTCCCTCACCTTGACTCTTAAAAGCTGGCTTCCTGCCTCTGTGGTCTGTATGTTTCTCTTACAACATGATACTGCTTTCCATGCACAAATCTGTAGGCACAGGAGGACCAAGAAATAAGAACAGGAAGAAAAAACAAAATGAGGTACAAGGACAGAACCAGAGGAAGAGAGAGACGGAGCTTTGGTTTCAGCCTCCAAATTTCTGAGTCTTTGGAGGCCTTGGAATTGTGCTGGAGAGAGCAAGAGCAGAGGGTTGGTGGCTGAGAAACGTTTTCCCTCCTCAGTCCTGTCTGGAATTCTTAAAATGCCGGTTTCTGCATCTATCCAAAATGTTTTCATTGTGATATGATTTTATTAAAGAGAAAACCAGGTAAGATGGTGTGATTAAAAGCTGAAAGTAAAATTATATATGGACCTATTAGTGCCAGGAATTTTTGAGTTCTTAAATAACTTTTAGAGAAGAAAGAAAAAATAAAGCAAAATAATCTCATTTTTGCATTACTCTTGAATTTGCTGCCAAACCTACAAAGTACCATTACTTACACATTTTTCTTCTTAGTCTTCCAAGTTCCTAGTGACAGCAGGAGCAGAGAAGCTCTGCCTTCCACTGGAAATGCAACAAGACACTGGGAGATTCCAGGCAGTTTTATCTCCAGTAAATCAGTAGGAAATGTTCCCCCAATTAAAGAGAAACAAATATTTATTTCAGAATGGCAAACAACAATCTCTCTTTTGTTCCCTATATTAATTAAGTAAGACTGGGTGGTTAAATATAATGATGGTGTAAATTGTGGATTGTTCTGATATTTTATAGAAGCTTTATTACAGTGATGTAAAGAAAACCTTTTTAACTCTTCCTGGAGATCCAGATATGGTCCAGAGAAAGGTCAGCTGCTCCAAGCATTACATGTGCTCTTAGTCACATGTCAATACATTATAAAGTCCCTAGGGAGGAAAACACTTTTGTGAATGCACCCCAAGCAAGAAACTGTGAAGTGCCTTGATAGGCATTCCTCTTTCAGTAGACCTCTGGTCACTCCTTCAGCAGTCTGTCTTTATGTTTTGCCTGAATCACAGCCACTGATTTATCTAAAAGTCTTCTTGCTGTCATATCTAAATATTGGGGAATGCACACACCCACAATGTGCACACTCACACCCATTGGACACCAAATGTACTAGTAATACAATGAGTAGCATTCACTAGAGACACTAGGCAAAACAAGAGGCCAAATCAGCATGCATTCAGGACACTCCCTTTTGTGATGTGTCCTCTCCCTCTCCTTCCCTTCTCCTGCCCCTTCTCTCCCTCTCTTATCTATTATCTCCCTAATTACATTTTGTCTACAATCACAAGTTGCTCTTCCACTCATGGTAACGGGGGCGCAGAATTGCCTTTTAGTCAAATGGGTAAGCTGCTGGAATATTTGCTGCATGGATTTTTTCATATCTAAACATAGCATATATCCATCTGGGCTTTAGCATCACCTTCTACAAATGGCACCAATAACAGTACCTACATCCCACTTCTCTGAATATCAAAAGCAAGACGATATTTGGATATATTATATGACAGTTATGGGTCCTCTAGGAAAGCTTTGCTCTATGGTTATTTATTACATTGGAGTTAAATCAAATGTTGAGGTGTAAGAATGAGACACTGGCAATATTTAAATGGATGGACCTGGAGAATATCATGCTAAGTGACATAAGCCGATCCCAAAAAAACAAAGTTTAAATGTTTTCTCTTATAAGTGGATGCTGATCCATAGTTGGGGGTGAGTAAGGAAGAATGAATAACCTCTGGATTGTACAGAAGGGAGTGAGGGGGTGGGGCGGGTGGGGATGGGAAGGACGGTAGATTGAGACAGACATTATTACCCTATATATATGAAAATTTTTTTAAATTAAAAAAAAGAAAAAAAAGTCCATTATGTATATTTCAACTGACAATTCAATCCCTTTCCTTGCCTTTTTGTACAGAATGGCAGACCATTTACAGTTCTCTAAAGTGCAGGCTACCAGGAGGACATGTTTGTCTTGAATCCTGTGTTCTAACTCTCTGACCTGCCAGGGCTTTCTGAGCTCTGCAGAATGATATTAATATATCCAGGGATGGATATTTCACTCACTGGAACAACCGCATCCTGGATGATGGGAAGGATGCATGAGCTTTGGACATGGAGGGATGAGGGTCCCTCTGGCCAGCAGTGCTCTGCAACAGTGCAGAGGAACAGCAGACTGGATGCCGACAGGGGAGGCACAGAAGGCATATGTGGACACCAGTCTTCCCAGAGTGACTGAGTCCTGAAACGTGGCAGCAGGAGGCCAGGATTACCAGCCTCTGCATGTCAAAAACTGCACACTTCTTGTAAAAGTTCTGGCTCCTCTTGGAATCATGAAGAAGGGCCCGTTTCCCACGTATACATGAAGGGTTGGTTTTCCTTTGCTTTTCCTCCCTCTCCTTCCCCTTCTCTCTCTCCCTGTGCTTCCTCTCAAAAGGCCTCAAAGGATCTTCACAGCAAAGATCCTCAGAGTAAGGAATGACAAAGTAATCGATTCACCTCTCTTGAAAATTATCACTCATCAAGAATTGTTTAGAGGGACACATTAAAGGTTATCTGAGCGTAGTTTAGACTGAGGAATCGAGGCTTTTCAAAATTCTTACTGAAATTTTTAAAATCTCAAAGATATATGGCTTAGTTGCCTTCACATAAATATTTTATGAAAAAAAAAAAAAACAGTTTTCAAAATCCCTGAGAATGAAAAGGCATTTTGTCACCAACTG
>JAJEJO010000974.1:55787-66215 GCA_020662805.1 Glaucomys volans
GTAATGGCAAAGAGTGATTTTGTGAGAATTCTAACAAAATCAAAGATCTAGTTCTGGAGAAATAATGTGGCAACTCATGTTCCTTTCCTCCCTCTTTCGTTTTATCTACTGCTTCTCAAAGATTTACATGTGTTCCAATCACGTGGAGGCACATTGTTAGTCCAAGCCCCAGAGTCCCTTGGATGTTGACTGAAAATTTGCATTTCTAAGAAGCTCCAGATGACAGAGGTGTGCTGGTTAGGGAGCCTCACTTCAACACTCAGCTCCAGGGCTACTACCCAAATTCTAGCTTTTACTGGTTGAAGGACAGGAGAAGAGCTAAGAATGTGTAGATTTAGATGAAGATATAATATCAGAGATGAGGAGAAAGATGTTTGAATTTTCAGCACCTGGGTTGTCTATCCAGAATGTATTTCTTCTATTCATATTCATCAAAAATATTCAAAGTTTAGCCTATAAACAGTGCTTCAGTGTCAGTATTTATGTGCAAAAAGAAAAAGATGATTTCCTTTTTAGGGTGCTTTCACGTACATTAATTGACTCATTTGATTCACCCAAGAATTCTTTCAGGTTAATGAACAAGTTATTTTACAAATAAAAACTAAAACCAGGTTCACATGGCTAAGAAATTCCAGGCATAGAACTGTTCCCCATGTTTTCTCACACCTGATTTATTGATCTTTCTACCATATCGCTCTGTTTTCACATCAGACAAACATCAGAAACCAGGGCTTTTCTGTCCCGTTCAGCCAGTGTCACTAGGTAACATCAGTGAGCCCTCAGGGTGGTAGTGGTATCAAAGTAAGTAAGTGAGGTGTTCACCATGGGCACAAATCTTCATAGGGCAACAGAAAGCACAGTAACCAAGAAAACAATCATAAAATGCAATCTTTTTAAAAGGCTTAATTAAAGTAAAAATCAGGGATGAATGAAATATACAAAATTTTACAAACAGGCAGATTGCTTTACAATTGGCATGTGGTGTCAGGGAAACAGTCAACCTGTCATTACTCAGTGCGAACATTTCCAGTCAGCCTGTGGCTCTTGGGCCCATGGGGCTGATGTGTTCCCAGGGGGTGAGGTTCTGAGCATTGACAACAGGGAATGGAGAGATTGGACAGTGTGAACCTTCCTGGTCATGCCTTTTGATTGCATGGCTTATAGTATCATTTTCTGCTGAGTGTATATTTGTGAGAATATTTTGGTAAATGCTTGTGGGGCACACATTGCTTCTTTTGCTTTCCTCTACAACAAGCCAGGGTCTCATGGGTCCATTGCAGATACGTTCAGGACTTCTGGAATTTCTTTTGAGATCTAAACAAGGAGAAGGAGAATGGAGACATTAATTTATCTCTAATGTGAAAAACGGATTTTGGTTACATATCTTCTTTAGTAATGTCAGTGTCAGAGAGTAGTTAACAGCTTTGGAAACCTCTTTGGCTTCTCAAGAATGCCAATTGACCATCTTGGTTAACAATTCTAAAAGGTCCCTAAAGAAAAACAGAAGCTAAGGCAGAAAGTTTCAGATCCCAGCTGTCTGAGGTATACAAAATAGGTTAAAATGTGTCAGTCTGGCTCCTGTTGATACCAGACACCTCATGGTCTACAGGTTTACAATCTCCTTTCTGCTAGTGGTATCTCTATTTATGCCCCATTAAGTTCACGCAGACATTTCTCTATTCTAACACAAATGGTTTTGATGCAAGAGGCTGCACAAGGTTTTAAAATTCTCTGAACACTCCCACCACCACCACTGCAAACATTTGATGTTGTTTATGATCAAGGTAATTACAATTAGCATCGTTAGTGTCACTGTAATGAGACAGAATTTTCTGGGGTGCTTTTTAATAACATAGATTCTCAGCCTCCAATCGTAGAGACCCCAGTTCGGAGGCCTGGGATAAAGACCCAAAGACCCTTCAGATGCACACCTGCTGAGCATCCTCATGATTGTGAGATAGGTGGAGGCCTACAAGTCCAGCTCTCAGAAAGGAGACTCAAAATCACAGATTTTCTCCTGAAATGTTTACAGGAAAAGCTCTCCAATTCAGCTCCTGGGACAAGGGGACAACTGGGCAGGGGCAGAAGGTACACGAGAGCTCAGCCCTCCCATGAGGAGCTCCAGAGCTGTAACAAATCTTCAAGAATGTAGAGATTCAGATAAGAGGCTGGGATCTTTTGTTCCTATTCCCATCAAACCCTCACTGTACCCAAGGTACCCAGGGGAATGGACCCTGGGAAAGGCAGCCCTGTACTTGTGAAGGGCGTGGAAAGCCCAACTTTCAGGATGCACATCACACCTCCCAGCCTGGGTTCAGGTGAGGCCTCTGATGGAGACACCCAGGTAACTGTGGTCGGAGTGCTAGGTGCACTTCACTTTCAAGCTGCCTACGCAGAGGGGACATGCATGTGAACCACACATGACCCCCAACACTGGAGAGAAGGAACACCAAATGCCATGCACGACCACACGGGGATTGTACTCAGCTGCAGAGTGAACTGTCAAGGGCTCCATAGTCACAAAAGGGTGAGGTCACCTTTGATTCCCTCAGGAGGATGACATTCATTTGTTGAAGTCATTTGATGTCATGATGAGGAGATGAAACCCATTTGGTTGAGACCAGGAGGGGTGCAGCCAAGTAGGTTGCTAGGGGAAATTTCTGGGTGTAACTTATTTTCTTCCTGGGTGAAGGACATACTTACTGAGAGCATAGAATTCACGGAGAGGCCTCTGAGACCCTATGCGCTTCCAAGATTAGGAAGCAGTTAGGTTTTAAATCTTACCATACCCAGTCCTAAATAAGAGTTTGGCATTACCCTCAATAAGAAAATGAGCTTATTTTTTCTTCTAGTACATTTGCAAGAAAATAATTGAAGTCATGGATGTTAATCTATAAGAAATCATGTTTAGAAATGCAATTAATAGGAACTATCTTCACATGCTGATATGCATGCTGATGGGCATCTTGTTCATCAATTACTATAGAGAAAGAAGGAGATGTACATACATCTATAAATACCCCAAGGAGGAAGGTAATGTGCCTTTGGAGTAATTTAATTCTTTTGAAGGATCAAAAGAATTGTACATTCTTGGTCAAAAGCTTTTGAAAAGTTGACTGGTCAATCAAATTCGAATTTTTCTTAATTTTCAAATTTTTAGTACCATTCTAACATATGTGAAATGAAAATACACTGCAGAGGCTAATCAGCATTAGTGAAATATGTTTCAAATTTAACTGACTTTAGAGCCACTCACATCACATAGTCACCATTATATACAAAAAGGTATTTACCTTTGAAAGATCATTGGTTCTCATGACATTTAAAATGTAATAACTGCTAAAAAACTTATGCCAAAAGGGACTTGCTTATGGCAAAAAAATACTCACCTTAAGTTTTATGCAACTTTGAAAATAAATATACAATAGTAAACTTCTATTGGCTATTTGGAATTACTATAAATATGATGATTTTTTTTGACATGGAAAAGCCTAGGAACTGTTAAGAGTGAGAAAGGGTGAAATGTCAATGTTACATTTCATGAAATAGAGCATTATTAAATCCGTCATTCTTCTCTGATATTTTTTTCAGATGTGGAGACGCTCCTGTCCATGCAACTGGAAGAGCTGAGAAACACAGGCTTTCCAGGCACCACTGTGCCTTGGGAACTCTGGCCAGGCAGATCTATGAACTTCCAGAAGAAAATGCGCAATATTAAATAATTGACTTTCTTCATACAGATTATCTTCTCTGTGTCAGCAATTGGAATGTCAGTCCTTTGATACACAAGATAAAATTAAGTGAACCAAACAAACCTCTATTTAGAAAGTAAGATGTCAAGTGAAAAGCAAAATTTTAAGCTCAATTAGGGAAAGAATAAATGTAATATTTAATTCTTGACAATTAAAACAGCCTCTTTGGATGCTTTAAGAAGGAAAAAAACAAAAGGAAGATCTAATATGAAACCATAAAAGGAAATCTTGTTATATAAAGGAAAAAAAATCTTGGCCAGAACAGCTAAATTCCAGCATGATGATAGATTTTCCTGGCAACTGATAATAGCATTTGGTTACATATGTTAGGTTTAGGGTCCGTTTACTTATGCATTGAAAAGCTACTAAAGAATTTGAAATTAAAGTTGGAAAATCCAGGGTAGTTGATATTTTGTAAAATAACAAAAACTTAAACAAAAAATCTAAAATGTACATATCTAAGATATAGATAAAACATACGAATCAATCTTAGACCCTTGTAGATCATCAATTTATGAATTGAATAGTGTAAGGTAAAAAATCAAATGCAACATGGACAATGCAGTGAGAGAGTCTTGACTAAGTAATGTCCTCCTCTCCTTGAGAAGTTGTCCTCTCTTACTGATATCCCAGCGTGGGGGAGGCTGTGGATGACAAGGAAGACCAACTCATATGTTCTAACCTCATGGTCAGTGGGTGCCACTATGCAGACCCCACAGCCCCCAGCCCTTCAGGTGTGACGTGTCCATTTCACAAATGCATTTTGGAAGGAGCCGAAACCAAACCAAAACAAACAAACAAACAAACAAACAAAAAATCCCTAAAGGTTGAATTCCAATGGGAAGGAAATGTATTGAATTTTGTACAGAAAGACCAACTTTAAAGTTATCACATCATTAATTCCCACTTTAAAAAAAATCACAGAAACTAGCACAAAAGCAGAGACTCATCAGAAGCCTTCTACACAGCACAAAGTATCTCCTCATTCAGGACCTATGTTAGCTTCTGACCATTTTTGGAAAATCAAAATATACTTTTCTTACATGTGTTTTCAGTGTCATAATTCCATCCAGGGTCCTCTGTAATTTGAAGTGGAGTAAAGAAATTGCAATTATAAGCAGGAATGCACCTTTGTCACTGAGAAAATGCTTATTACATGGTTGATTTGTCATACTGACATGCTTTGCAAAGACACAAAATTTTAAAATAGAGTTAGTCACAGAGCATCAACGGCAATCTGCTGTTCTCCAGTGCTGTCATATGACCAAATCTACTTAGCTTTACACACACAAAAACAGATAATATACACATCTTTTTGAAACCACATGTACATATAAAAGTGTGCAAATAAACTCTATATACATATATGCGTTACGTTCATCTATGTGTAAGTAGAGACACCAAATGGTATTCCTGTAACTTTGACTGGAATGACAGGTGAACTCTTACTTGTGCTATTGTTCTCAGTTGGTAAATAAACCCAAGTCCCCGGGGAATGTTTCTTAGACAAGGGCCCTCATCTGAGATGTCCACAACCTAGCTGTAACTTATTTTTAGCACATAATTACCTGGTAACTTATTTTTCCCTTCAAGGCTATAATTTTTTGAATTCAAAAAGAATCTCTTGTCTTGCATTCTACATGAGTAGCAAAGGGTTCGGTGCATATGACAAAAATAATTTAATTGATAGAAAAAAGAGAGTTGTAGTGGGTGGGAAGGAAGAGATGGAAACAGATTAGAGCTTATATATATTTGTCTCTATCATCTAATCCCCACTATAAATCTTGACTAGATCCTGGAGCAGTGTAAAATTAAACCTTGAAGAAGAGAAATAAAAAAATATTGTATGATGTCTCTAATAATTTCAGAATTTTGTTCAGTGTCTTGCAATACAGGGGAGGAGATTAAAATATCAGGACCAATGACTTTCCTCACAGATTAAGAAGGAAATTAAACCATTAGAGGAAAAATAACTTTGTAAGGACATATCTCTATAATTTACAACTACCTCTTCTACACATTATTATCTTCCAAATTCCTAGTTCTCTTTATATTTCCCTCTTTACTGTTGAGGATTAAACAATTGGTGGTGCAAATGAATAATGTATATAAGCAAGAAACGTCTAAGTAATGAAACAATGTGTTAGCACCTGTCTTTCTCAAGAATAAGACTTCCTTTCCTATTACAATAAAAGAAAATAAATAAAAACAGAAAACAGATCAGTTACCAGTCCCAAACCTGGTCAGTGCTGCATATCAGAGTATGTCTATAAGAGACAGATTTGAGGCAATGAGCAGGACTCAGGAGCGACAGACTCCACCATGGGCATCCCAGCGACCAGCCACCAACCTAGGCTGGAGCATTATCAGGAGGGACTTTGGTCAACCTGGGAGTGTGGTTTTGTACTTCTCTTAAGCATCTGCATTAGGAAAGGGTCAAATTGAAAACTCTTAGGTTCTTCTTTGATGTTATTCATTCAGGGCTAAGTATTAAAAAACCTAACCAAGCTAACAGAACAATTATAGAACATTGTACGTATGTATTTTGTCTATTGCATAAAATCTGATGCTAGTTGATTTTCTTTGCATTTAATTAAATTAATGGAGGTAATGCAACCAGCATAATCAAAAGCAAGGGTGTTTGCCTACTTAATTCTTTCTGAAGCTCAACAATTACTTAGTGATTACTTGCACAGCTTTTCCAGTGATCTTAAAGTATAACTAAATGAAGCAAATATGCAAATTATACTTTTCCCAAGTTCTGTGCATATAATAGATAGCCATAAGCAATTATGAATCATATATACAGATTACATATACTACTTATAATACTAACTAGACCTATGTAACAGAATTAGTTCATATTAAAATATAGTGAAACTCAGAAACATTTCTGTAGTTTCCAGTTATAAGTACAATAGATTAAAATTCATGTTCAATGTGCAGCTGGAGTTAAGGAAAAGGGAGCATTTTTATTACCATTTGATAAAAAAAGAAAAGCAAAAAAAAAAAAAAAAGATAGTCCAGACCGAATTAACAGCAGAACAAAAAACACACAGACAAAGAATTTTATCTTTGATCTGCAGTGCTTTATAGTTCAGCATGGCTAGTGTCTGTGCTATATATTGGCAAATAATAAGAAGAACATTTAAGTGGGTCATTGCATCCAGAACTTGGAAGATGGAGTAATATATATGAGCATCTTTCTACAGGCGATGGAGAGCCACTAAATACTTTGATTTCCCAGAAACTGAAGTGTGATGCAGTAAATGCTGGTCCTCAGGAAATTGATCTGACAGCTCACTGCAGAAGTGAACTCAGAGTGTACTCAAAGAAGGGAAAGAGGGGAGGTAGGAAACTGTTGGGAGGCTGCTGGAGCCTCCCAGGTTTGCTGGCTGCTGAATGAGCACTGCAGAAGAAAGAAGAGACTTGGTTAGTAGGCAAATGACAGACATTTTGGATGTAGAACAAATAATGTCTTGCAAGTGAACAGAGATGAGGATAAAACAGAAAATTATCAAAGATGCTGACTGAACTGCTCTTCTAATTCTTATAAGCAAAAGATTCTGTCAAAAGCAGCCTGAGATTCCTGAGAGGCGAATGAGATGCCTTGCACCACTAAGAAATTAGATACAAAGATTACATTCATTTTCTTTTATTAATTAATTAAGGGTTTGAACAAAGAATTGAAAGCTCCATTTGAAATGTTTCTCTCATTTGATTTGCTGACATTGGGAGAATAGCCATCATTTTGCATGAATCTCCTTAAGGGTGGAGAGTGGGTATGGAGAGAGAAAATTTGATTTGCCTTCTTCACATAGAAAAGCTCAACCTCAGAAACTGGTGGAAATGCCTCCTGGATGGAGAAGCTCTTCACTTCTGTTTTTCCCGTCATTTCTGTTGTGTGCCAGGTGAAGCTTCAATCTGGGTAAACGTGAGAGCCACTCTGCAAGGGACACAGAGGTATCACTCTCTGGTTTTCCCCAGTCTCTTTTCTCCCACAGTTGGTGTCCAGCTGGACGCCAACTCCTGGTGCTCTGGTCACTCTTCTGAGTATCCAGGCCCCTTCTCTCCAGGACTGTTCTAGGTGTTCTGGCCTCTTGGGAGTGGCTAACACTGTGGGCCTTTCCTAAGTGCAGGCATTCATCACATGTGTCCACTGCTCTCCCAGACATCCAGGGCCTGGCTTCCTTGTGATGAGAGCTGGTTCGGATGAAGACTGATCAACTTTAAGTATTTACTGTCAGAGAGAAGAATGTAAGACTGGGACTGGGTAGAGTTTAGTGGTAGAGCAGTTGCTCTAAGGGGGGGGGCAGGCATTTAAATGAAGACTGAAACAATATCACAGAGTGCTGAGACTGATTACTGACCGTTAGAGGGAAGGTGCAGAACACTTCCGTCGTGGGTGTGCACACATATGTCCTGTGGCAGCTATAGAAAATGTGAGGCAAGCATTTCAGAAATCAAACAAGCTAGCTGCAGACAATGCCAGAGCAGCTAAGGAGACACACGCGGGAGCTGCAGGGGAATCTGCACGCCATTGCTGGGAAACAGGCATTGGACAGGCCAGCCTTAGTGCCATCCCATGTGTCCTGTCCTACAGGTGCTGCCTGGGACTCCTGGCAAGCTCCTGGAACTGAGCGGCCCTGTTTCTTCATCCATGAGACACATAAGGCAGCAGTGACAATTCACACTTTAGGAACGAGATTGAACAGGACAATACATACTTTTCCTTTAAAAGCACTGATGGGTACATCCTAAGCACTCTGCTCCTTGGCTCCTAGTTTTAATTTAGTGGTTGCTGTCATTCTCTTAATCTCATTTCTTCCTCCTTCTCCCTTTTCTCACCTTATTCCACGTGGAGAGACTGGTTTGGGGTCCCCTGCCCTGACTCTTCCTCATGCTTCCACGTCGTGGTTGTGAGAGAGCTGGGACTGCCCCAGTCTTGTGGGAAAAATTTCCACCACAGAACAAAGCAGAACTAATTGGTCCCTACGGGATTTCTTTCCCCAGTGAAATTGCTTGGCTGAATATTGTGACACTTATTTTTCTTTATAAACAATTCATCATAGATGCTCATTTGAAATCAACGAAATATCAGAATAAAGTTTTATAATTTTCTATTTTAAAATGAAATTAGTTTACATTTATTTTTGTTTTCAGGCAGTGCTTTCCAGTGTGTGTGTTCAGGGTGTATACCTTCCACTGTCGGTAGAATTTCCCATTCCGCAGTGTATCTAGATATTGTTCCATGCGTACCCTCTCCTTTCATCCACATTGGAACGCCACAGGAGTGACAGGAACACTTAACATGAGCATTTCTTTTCACCTGTCACACCATCACTCAGTGCTCAATTTAAAGTCACCTGCTTCCTGCCCAACAGCTAATCAATTAAAAGAAAAAAAAAAAAAAACACTTTTTGTAACCATCTTCTGTCTCCATATAGGTAATTTTGTTATTGTTCTGTAACTAACTATATATATTTTTTCTTTTTACTTACTACTTATGGAATCCCTCTGACCCCAGATCAATGGATACACTTAACACATTATTTTTAAAGACTAACTAATCTTCCATTGTCTAAACTGGTCACATTCACCCAACAGATTTAGTAATGCACCCTTATTTCATTTATTATTTTTATTATGTATGATTCTCTTACTTTAGTTTTATTTTATATTGATTTACAGATATCCCAGTCTCGTGTTAGTTTTGAGCTTGTGGTCTATTTCCTCACTTATTGATTTGCTTCCAAATGTAATCCTTAGACCATTTTAGGCAGTCACCTCTGCCTGTAGATTCCTGTATAGCTCATCTCACTGACTTGCTCAAAAGGGCCCTGACTTCTAACGAGCCTGTTCTAAGAATAAAGAGGAGGCCAAAGTACCTGGGGAGGAGGCCAAAGTACCTGGGGAGGAGGTCACTGGGGAGGAGAGTATTTGCACATGTGGTGATGATCCCTTGGGTATTCTTGTTCTGGAAAGCACATCTTCAAGAATTTCGCACACATTTCAGTTGAAAGCATGTGTCTCCACCTTCCTGAGTTCCACAGGTTTTTCTTAGTCATGGGGACTGCACATAATCAATCATGGACTGCCCCCAGGTACATGGGACCTGCACACAGGTATTACAGTTTTGTTCCTTTATTTATTTTTTATTTTCACACACTGCATTTTGATAAATTGACAGCAAGCTCTTAAGTTCAATATAATCAAATTTATTAATCTTTTTGTGACCTGATATTTAATACTTCTACCCCATGTGATCCAAAAGATATTCCATAATTGAGACCAGGTTTTTATAGCTCTTTTCTATGTGAGGCCACAATGGATTTGAAGTACTGATCTGAGCATGACACAAAGCACAGGAGCATTTTCGTTTTCTTTCTGTGGATAAATATTGTCCAGGTCCTGCTTTTGAAAAGTACTTGCTTTCATCTGACTTATAAATTGTTTCCACGTGTGGGTCTGCTTCTTGGCTTTCTGCTTTCTGTGCTGGCTCTGGCCTTGTCTTCTAACCACTGAAATTTGCAAGGCCATGAAAGTTGAAGTTCATTTTTCCAGAACAGCAAATGTCTTCAGTGCAAAAACAGATTCAGTCCTTTGGTTTCAGCTTTCCTCTTGCCTTTCACTGCTATTACTCCTTCTATTACTTCTGCAGTACATTTTAGAATGT
>JAJEJO010000975.1:0-64456 GCA_020662805.1 Glaucomys volans
CATATCTCTCACCCTGTACAAAACTCAACTCAAAGTGGATCAAGGGCCTAGAAATTAGACTAGAGACACTGCACATAATAGAAGAGAAAATAGATCCAAATCTTCATCATGTTGGCCTAGGACCAGATTTCCTTAACATGACCCCCAAAGTGTGAGAAATAAAAGCAGGAAACAATGATTGGGATAGAGTCAAACTGAAAAGCTTTATATCAGCAAAGGAAACAATCAGCAATGTGAAGAGAGAGCCTTCAGAGTGGGAGAAAATCTTTTCCGAACACGCTCCAGATAGAGCACTAATCTCCAGAATCTACAAAGTACTCAAAAAACTTGACATCAAGAATACTAATAACCCAATCAATAAATGGGCCAAGGAAATGAACAGACACTTTACAGAGAAAGATCTACAAGCAATCAACAGATTTATGAAAAAATGTTCAACATCCCTCATTATAAGAGAAATGCAAATCAAAACCACCATCAGATTTCATCTTACCCCAATAAGAATGTCTTTTATTAAGAATACAGTCAACAACAGGTGTTGGCGATGATGTGGGGAAAACAGTACACTCATACATTGCTGGTGGGAGTGCAAAGTGGTGCAGCCACTCTGGAAAGCAGCATGGAGATTCCTTAGAAAACTTGGAATGGATCCACCATTTGACCCAGCTATCACACTCCTTGGCCTATACCTAAGGGAGCTCTTAATAGCCCTCATTGTTTCTGTTGCTTCAATAGGCCTTACTTCACTAAGGCAGAATACTGAGAATGAACTGCTTATTTCCAGAAAGTTTGGTGCAGTTCGATGAAAGTCTCTGTGTTTGCTCTTCTCTCACTCCCAACATTATCACAAAGTTTGGTGAGTCTATCTCCAAGGGTGCTGATTCTAGCACACTTTCTTGCTGCTGCTTGAACAGGCCTTAAGTCACTTGGGGCAGAATAGGTGAATTAAATTGCAAATCTAGAAAGAAACACGGGGGCATTTCAATGAAACTCTGTATATTTGCTCTTCTCCTCTTTCTGAATATATTCCCAAAGTTAGGTGAATCTATCTCCAAGGGTGCTTTTTCTAGCACACTTTGTTTCTGCTCCTTGAACAGGCCTTATATACTAAGGAAGAACAGAAGAGAATGAACTACTTATACCACAAAGTTTGGTGCTATTCAATGAAAATCTGCGTGTTTGCATTTTTCATCACTCCCAACATTGTCACAAAGTTTGGTGAGTCTATCTCCACGGGTGCTGTTTCTAGCACACTTTGTTTCTGCTCCTTGAACAGGGCTTAATTCACAGTGGCAGAGCAGGTGAAAATGAATTTTTCCAGAAAGAATCACTGGGGCATTTCAATGAAAATCTGTATATATGCTCTTCCTATCATTCCCAACATACTCACGAAGTTTGGTGAATCTATCACCAAGGGAACTCTTTCTAGCACTCATTGTTTCTGCTGCTTCAATAGGCCTTACCTCACTAAGGGGGAATAGCTGAAAATGAACTGCAAATTTACAGAAAGTTTTGTGCAGTTTGATGAAATTCTGTGTGTTTGCTCTTTTCATCACTCCCAACATTCACACAAAGATTGGCGAATCTATCTCCAAGGGTGCTGTTTCTAGCACACTTTGTTTCTGCTTCTTGAACAGGCCTTAATTCACTGTGGCAGAATAGGTGAAATTCAATTGCAAATTTCCAGAAAGAAATACTGGGGCATTTCAACAAAATTCTGTATTTTTGCTCTTCTCATCATACAGAATATACTCTCAAAGTTTGGTGAATCTACCTCTGAGGATGCTCTTTCTAGCACACTTTGTTGCTGCTGCTTGAACAGGCCTTAATTCACTGTCCCAAAATAAGTGAAATTGAATTGCCTATTTCCAGAGCGAATCACTGTGGCATTTCAATGAAACTCTGAATATTTGCTCTTCTCACCATTCCCTATATACTCAAAAAGTTTGTAGAATCTATCTCCAAGGGTGCTCTTTCCAGCACACTTTTTCTGCTGCTTGAACAGGCCTCACTTCACTAAGGCAGAATAGCTCAGAATGAACAGCTTATTTCCAGAAATTTTGGTGCAGTTCGATGAAATTATGAGGGTTTACTCCTATCATCACTGACAACATTCCCACAAATGTGGTGAGTACATCTCCAATGGTGCTGTGTCTAGCACATTTGTTTCTGATGCATGAACAGGCCTTAATAAACTGTGGTAGAATCGGTGAGATTGAATTGCGTATATCCAGAATGAATCACAGGGGCATCTCAATGAAACTCTGTATATTTGCTCTTCTCTTCATTCCCAATACACTCACATAGTTTGGTGAATCTATCTCCAAGGGTGCTCTTTCTAGCACACTTTATATCTGCAGCTGGAATAGGCCTTACATCACTAAGGCAGAATAGCTGAGAAAGAATTGCTTTTTTCCAGACAATTTGGTGCAGTTTGATGAAACTCTGTGTGATTTCTCTTCTCATCACTCCTAACATTCACAAAAAGTTTGGTGAGTCTCCCTCCAAGGATGCAGTTTCTAGCACACTTTGTTTCTGCTGCTTGAACAGGCCGAACTTCACTAAGGCAGAATAGGTGAGAAAGAGTTGCTTATTTCCAGAAAGTTTGGTGCAGTTTGATGAAACTCTGTGTGTCTGCTCTTCTCATCACTCCCAACATTCTCACAATGTTTGGTGAGTCTATCTCCAATGGTGCTGTTTCTAGCACACTTTGTTTCTGCAGCTTGAACAGGCCTTAATTCACACTTGCAGAATAGGTTAAATTGAATTGGGAATTTCCAGAAAGAAATACTGGGGCATTTCAATGAAACTCTTTATATTTGCTATTCTCATCATTCCTAATATAATCCCAAAATTTGGTGAATCAATCTCCAAGGGTGCTCTTTCTAGCACACTTTTTTTGTGCTGCTTGGACAGGCCTTATTCTCTAAGGAAGAATAGACGAGAATGAACTGCTTGTACCAAAAAGTTTGGTGCAGTTCAATGAAAGTCAGTGTGTTTGCTCTTCTCATCACTCCTAACATTCTCACAAAGTTTGGTGAGTCTCCCTCCAAGGATGCAGTTTTTAGCACAGTTTGTTTCTGGTGCTTGAACTGGCCTCACTTCACTAAGGCAGAATATCTGAAAATGAACTGCTTATTTCCAGAAAGTCTGGGTAGTTCATTGAAACTCTGTTTCTTTGTTTTCTTTTCTTTGTCTCTTTTCTTTTTCCATAACTCCCAACATTCTCTCAAAGTTTGGTCAGTCTGTCTCCAAAGGTGCGGTTTCTAGCACACTTTGTTTCTGCTGCTTCAGCTTGCCTTAATTCAAAGTGGCAGATTACGTGAAAATGAATTGAGTATTTCCAGAAAGAATCACTAGGGCATTTCATTGAAACTCTGCATATTTGCTCTTCTTTTCCTTCCCAATATACTCACAAAGTTTGGAGAATCTATCTGCAAGGGAGCTCATTCTAGCATTCTTTGTTCCTGCTGCTTCATTAGGTCTTACTTCACTAAAGCAGAATAACTGAGAATGAACTGCTTATTTACAGAAAGGTTGGTGCAGTTCGATGAAAGTCAGCATGTTTGCTCTTCTCATCACCCACAACATTCTCACAAAGTTTGGTGGGTCTCTGTCCAAGGATGCAGTTTCTAGCACACTTTGTTTCTGCTGCTTCAACAGGCCTCACTACACTAAGGGAGAATAGCTGAGAAAGAACTGCTTATTTCCAGTAAGTTTGGTGCATTTTGATGAATCTCTGTGTGTTTGCTCTTCTGATTTCTCCCAACATGCTCACAAAGTTTGGTGAGTCTATCTCCAAGGGTGCTGTTTCTAGCACACATTGTTTATGCTGATTGAACAGGATTTAATTCACAGTGGCAGTTTAGGTGAAAATGAATATTTCCAGAAAACATCACAAGGGCATTTCAATGAAACTTTGTATATATGCTCTTCTTATGATTTCCAATATACTCACAGTTTGGTGAATCTATCTCCAAGGGATCTCTTTCTAGCACTCATTTTTTCTGCTGCTTCAATAGTCCTTACTTCAATAAGGCAGAATAGCTGAGAAGGAACTGCTTATTTCCAGAAAGTTTGGTGCATTTCGATGAAACTCTGTGTTTTCTCTTCTCATCCTCCCAACATTCTTACAAAGTTTGGTGAGTCTATCTCTAAGGTTGCTGTTTCTAGCACACTTTGTTTCTGCTGCTTCAACAAGCCGTATTTCACTGTTGCAGAATAGGTGATATTGAATTTCATATGTCCAGAAGGAATCACTGTGGCACTTCAATGAAACTCTGCATATTTGCTCTTCTCATCATTCCCAATATACTCCCAACATTTGGTGAACGTATCTCCAAAGGTGCTCTTTCTAGCACCTGTTGCTACAAGAGGCCTTACTTCAATAAGACAGAATAGCTGAGAATGAACCCCATTTTCACAAAGTTTGGTGCAGTTTGATGAAAGTCTGTGTGTTTGCTCTTCTCATCACTCCCAACATTCTCACCAAGTTCGGTGAGTCCATCTCCAAGGTGCTGTTTCTAGCACACTTTGTTTCTGCTGCTTGAACAGGCCTTAAGTCACTGTGGCAAATTGGTGAAATTTAATTGTGTATTTCCAGAAAGAATCACTAGGGCATTTCATTGAAATGCTGAATATTTGCCCCTCTCATGATTCTCAATATACTCACAAAGTTTTGTGAAGCTATCTCCAAAGGCGCTCTTTCTAGCACACTTTGTTTCTGCTGCCTGAGCAGTTCTTACTTCACTGAGGCAGAATAGCTGAGAAAGAAAGGCTTATTTTCAGAAAGTTTGGTGCGATTTGATGAAACTCTCTGTGTTTGCTTTTCTCATCACTCTAAACACTCTCACAAGGTTTGGTGAGTCTATCTCCAAGGGTGCTGTTTCTAGCACACTTTGTTTCTGCTGCTTGAAAAGGCCTTAATTCACAATGGCAGATTAGGTGAAAATGAATTGAGTACTTCCAGAAAGAATCACCAGTGCATTTCAAAGAAACTCTGTATATTTGCTCTTCTTGTGATTCCCAATGTACTCACAAAGTTTGGTGTATCTATCTCCAAGTGAGCTCTTTCTAGCACTCATTGTTTCTTCTGCTTCAATAGGCCTTACTTCACTAAGGCAGAACAACTGAGAATGAACTGCTTATTTCCAGAAAGTTTGGTGCAGTTCAATGTAACTCTGTGTTTTCTTGTCTCATCACTCCCAACATTCTCAAGAAGTTTTGTGAGTCTATCTCCAAGGATGCTGTTTCTAGCACACTTTGTTTCTGCTGCTTGAACAGGTTGTAATTCACTGTGGCAGTATAGGTGATATTGAATTTCATATTTCCAGAACAAATCACTGCCACACTTCAATGAAACTCTGTATGTTTGCTCTTCTCATCATTCCCAATACAATCCCCCAGTTTGGTGAATCTATCTCCATAGGTGCTCTTTCTAGAACACTTCATTTGTGCTGCTTCAACAGGCCTTATTAGCTAAGGAAGAATAGCCAAGAATGAACTGCTTATTTCCAGAAAGTTTGGTGCAGTTTGATGAAAGTCTGTGTGTTTGCTCTTCTCATCACTCCCAACATTCTCACAAAGTTTGGTGAGTCTCCCTACAAGGATGCAGTTTCTAGCACACTTTGTTTCTGATGCTTGAACAGGCCTTATTTCACTGTGGCAGAATAGGTGATATTGAACTGCATATTTCGAGAATGAATCACTGTGGCACTTCAATAAACTCTGTATATTTGCTCTTCTCATCATTCCCAATATACTCCCAAAATTTGGTGAACCTATCTCCAAAGGTGCTCTTTCTAGAACACTTTGTTTCTGTTGCTACAACAGGCCTTACTTCACTAAGGCAGAGTAGCTGTGAATGAACTGCTTATTTCCAGAAACTCTGGTGCAGTTCAATGAAACTCTGTTTCTTTGCTCTTTCCATCACTCCCAATATTCTCACAAAGTTTGGTGAGTCTATCTTCAAGGGTGCTGTTTCTAACAAACTTTGTTTCTGCTGCTTGAACAGGCCTTAATTCACTGTGGCAGAAAAGGTGAAAATGAATTGCTTATTTCTACAACGAATCAATGCGGCATTTCAATGATACTCTGTATATTTTCTCTTCTCATCATTCCCAATATACTCCCAATGGTTGGTGAATCTATCTCCAAGGGTGCTCTTTCTAGTACACTTGGTTTCTGTTGCTTGAACAGCCCTTTTTCGGTAAGGAAGAATAGCTGAGAATGAACTGCTTATTTCCACAAAGTTTTGGTGCAGTTCCATGAATGTGTGTTTGCTCTTCTCATCAGTCCCAACATTCTCACAAAGTTTGGTGAGACTCTCTCCATGATGCACTTTCTAGGACACTTTGTTTCCTTTGCTGCAACAGGCCTTATTTCACTAAGGCAGAGTAGCTGAGAATGAACTGCTTACTTCCAGAAAGTGTGGTGCAGTTTGATGAAACTCTGTTCCTTTCTCCCAATGGTGCTCATTCTAGTACACTTTGTTTCTGCTGCTAGAACAGGCCTTACTTCACTAAGGCAGAGTAGCTCAGAATGAACTGCTTGTTTCCATAAAGTCTGGTGCAGTTCAATGAAACTCTGTGTGTTTGCTCTTCTCATTGCTCCCAACATTCTCACTGTTTGGTGAGTCTATCTCCAAGGGTGCTGTGTCTAGCACACTTTGTTTCTGCTACTTGAACAGGCCTTAATTCACTGTGACAGAATAGGTGATACTGAATTGCATATTTCCTGAAAGAGTCACTGGTGCATTTCAAAGAATCTCCATATATTTTCTCTTCTCACCATTCCCAATACACTCCCAAAGTTTGATGAACCTATCTCCAAAGGTGCTCTTTCTAGCACACTTTGTTTCTGTTGCTACAACAGGCCTTACTTCACTAAGGCAGAGTAGCTGAGAATGAACTGCTTATTTCCAGATAGTTTGGTGCAGTATGATGAAACTCTGTGTGCTTGCTCTTCTCATCACTCCCAACATTCTCACAACATTTGGTGAGTCTCCCTCCAAGGATGCAGTTTCTAGCACACTTTGTTTCTGCTACTTGAACAGGTCTTTCTTCGCTAAGGCAGAATAGCTCAGAATGAACTACTTTTTTCCAGAAGCTTTGGTGCAATTCAATGAAACTCTCTGTGTTTGCATTTCTCATCACTCCCAACATTCTAATATTTTGTTGCATCTATCTCCAAGGGTGCTGTCTCTAGCACACTTTGTTTCTGCTACTTGCACAGGCCTTAATTCACTGTGGCAGAATAGTTGAAATTGAATTGCGTGTATCAAGAAAACCACTGGGGCATATCAATGAAACTCTGCATATTTGCTCTTCTCATCATTCCCAGCATACCCACAAATTTTGGTCAGTCTATCTTCTAGGGTGCTGTTTCTAGCACACATTTTTTATACTGCTTGAATAGCCCTTAATTGAGTGTGGCAGAAGAGGTAAAGATTAATTGTGTTGTTCCCAACAGATTCCCTGGGGTATTTCAATGAAACTCTGTGTGTCTCTCCTTCTCATCATTCCCAATAAACTCCCAAATTTGGGTGAATATATCTCCAATGGTGCTGTTTCTAGCACACTTTGTTATTCCTGCTTAAAGAGGCATTAAATCATTATGGCACAATAGCTGAAAATGAACTGCTATTTCAGGAAAGATTCATGGATTATAATGAAACTCTCTGTGTTTGCTCTTCTCATCATTCCCCACATAGTCACAAAGTTTGATGAGTTTATATCAAAGGGTGTTGTTTCTAGCACACTTTGTTTCTGCTGCTTGAACAGGCCTTTTTCACTGTGGCAGAATAGCTGAAATTCAACTGCTTTTTTTCAGAGAGATTCACTGGTGCTTGTCAGTGAAACTCTGTGTATTTGCTCTTCTCATCATTCCCAATATACTCACTAATTTGGTGAAACTATCTCCAACAGTGCCATTTCTAGAACACTTTGTTGCTACTACTTGAACAGGTCTTACTTCACTAGGGCAGAATACCTGAAATTGAACTGCAAATTTCCAGAAAGTTTGACTGGTGCAATTTAATGAAACTCTGTGTGTTTGCTCTTCTCATCCTTCCCAATATGCACACAAAGTTTCTTGAATCTATCTCCAAGGGTGCTGTTTCTAGCACACTCTATTTCTGCTTGTTAAACAGTCCTTAATTCACTATGGCAGAAAAGCTGAAATTTAACTGCAAATTTTCAGAAAGAATGACTGGTGCATTTCGCTGAAACTCTGTGTGTTTGCTCTTCTCATGATTCCCAATATACTCACAAATATTGGCAAATGTATCTCCAATGGTGCCTTTCAAGGACTCATTGTTCCTGCTGCTTGAACAGGCCTTAATTTACTATGGCAGAATTCCTGGAAATGAACTGCAAATTTCCAAAGATTGACTGGTGCATTACACTGACCCACTGTGTGTTTTCTCTTTTCATCGTTTCCAAAGTACTCACAAAATTTGGTGAATCTATCTCCAGCGGTGCCCTTTCTAGCACACTGTGTTCCTGCTGCTGAAACAGACCTTATTTCACTATGGCAGAATTGCTAAAAATGAACTGTGTATTTCCAGAAAGATTGATTGTTGCACTACACTGACCCCCTGTGTGTTTTCTCTTTTCATCATTCCCAAAATACTCACAAAATTTGGTGAATCTATCTCCAACAGTGGCCTTCTTAGCACTCTTTGTTCCTGCTGCTTGAACAGGCCTTAATTCACTCTGGCAGAAAAACTGAAATTGAACTGTGTATTTCCAGAATGATTGACTGGTGCATTTCAATAAAACTCTGTGTGTTTGCTCTTGTCAACATTCCCAATATACACACCAAGTTTGGTGAATCTATCTCCAAGGGTGCTGTTTCTAGCACACTTTGCTTCTGCTGCTTGAACAGGCCTTAATTCACTGTGGCAGAGCAGCTAAAATTGAGCTGCCTATTTCCAGAAAGTTTCACTGGTGTATTTCAATGAAACTCTGTGTGTTTTCTCTTCTCATCATTCTCAGCATACTCACAAAATGTGGTGAATCTATCTCCAAGGGTGCTGATCCTAGCACATTTTGTTCTTGTTGTTTAAACAGGCTGTCATTCACTGCGGCAATATAGTTGAAATTGAACTGTGTATTTCTAGAAGGATTGACTGGTGCATGTCAATGAAACTGTGTATTTGCTCTTCTCATCATTCCTAACATACACACAGTGTTTGGTGAATCTATCTCCAAGGGTGTTGTTTCTAGCACAGTTTGTTCCTGCTGCTTGAACAGGCCTTATTTCACTGTGGCATAATAGTTGAAATTGAACTGCATATTTCCAGAAAGATTCAGTGGTGCATTTCAATGAAACTCTTTGTATTTGCTCTTCTCATCATTCTCAACATACTCACAATGTTTGGTGAATCTATCTCCAACAGTGCCCTTTCTAGCACACCTGTTCCTACTGCTTGAACAAGCCTTAATTCACTGTGGCAGAATTGCTGAAAATGAACTGCATATTTCCAAAAGGTGGACTGGTACCTTACACTGAAACTCTGTGTGTTTGCTCTTCTCATCATTCCCAATATACTCACAAAGTTTGGTGAATCTATCTCCTATGGTGCACTTTCTAGCACACTTTGTGTCTGCTGCTTGAATAGGCCTTACTTCACTATAGCAAAATAGGTGAAAATGAACTGCATATTTCCAGAAAGATTCAATGCTGCATTTCAATGAAACTCTGTGTGTTTCCTCTTTTCATCATTCCCAATATACTCACAAAGTTTGGTAAATCAATGTCCAAGGGTGCTGTTTCTAGCACACTTTGTTCCTGCTACTTGAACAGGCCTTAATTCACTGTGGCAGAATCTGAAATTGAACTGCATATTTCCAGAAAGTTTCCCTAGTGCATTTCAAAGAAACTCTGTGTGTTTGCTCTTCTCATCATTCCCAATCATTCCTAGCACACCATGTTCATGTGTTCCAGTACTGGCCTTAATACAGTGCAGAAGAATAGCTATGATTGAACTGCCTTTTCTGAAGAAGTTTCACAAATGCATTTGAATGAAACTCTGTGAATTTTCTTCTTATCATTCCCAATCAGCTAGCATCATTTGCTGATCCTATTATCCAGGGTGCTCTTGCTAGGACACTATGTTAATGCGTTCATGAGCTGACTTTAATACACTGTGGGAGAATAGCTGTATTTGAATTGCTTTTTCTAAAAAAAGTTTCGCTAATGTATTTAAATGTAACTTTTGGTATTTTGTCTTCTCTACATTCCCACTTGCTTCCAAGGTTTACTGATACTATCCAAGAGGGTGCTCTTGCTACTGTACTATATTCATTCCTTCCTGAATTAGCCTTAATACATGGAAAAGAATAGCTGCAATTGAACTGCCTTTTCATAAAAAGTGTCTCAAATGTATTTCAATGAAACTCTATGTTTTTTCTCTTCTGATCATTCCCAATTTGCCCCCAGTGTTTGGGGATCCTACCTTCCAGGAGAATAGTTGCAATTATTAAAATTATTAAAATTTTTCTAATTAAGAATGCAGAAATAGGACTGACAGTTTTCTCTTGCAGCAGTGGTAAATACCTGACATTGCAGTATTCCCAGGTTTAATGAAAACCCAATTTAGTTTTTCAGTATATCTGACAGTGATTTTTAAACTTATAATTTTTTTGTTGAGAATTTATGAAGGTGCAATTTACTGTTTCCAGTAATATTTAGCCTACTCTTAGACTTCAAGGGGATTGTTTTCTCAGATACTTTAATTGAAAGTCACTCTTGCTTGAATTTCCCCATATTAACACATGAAAGCTGTGTTGGTGTTTTACTATATGCATATAGGAATAGATGTTATAAATCTAGCTTTCTTTATGTTGTTTCTGATATTGTAAGAATTGAAAAACTTTGTCTTCTCTTGTATATGTTCACACTTTATATTTGTGTTAAAGTTATATTTCATTCTAAGTTCAAAGTTTGAAAATTATTAGTTTTGCAAGCTCAAATCCTCAATTTGACCATTTTTTGAAGGTTGAAGTAGGTTTACCAAGACAGGTCTATACATAAAAATACAATTCTTGTTCAATTTTCAAGACCAAAGCAAAATAACAAACAGAATCAGACTTAATACATAAGGTTATATATTGAAAATATAAATAAAGTTTGAATTTTCAAGCATTATGTATCTTAAATTATAATCATTGACATTCAGAAGATACTTTTTGAACCTATTATCAGCATAACTTCATTTGACTTTCTAATAATCTTGATACTAGAATAGAGAAAAGAACTATTATTAAATATGTGAAGGGTCTCCAAAAAAAACTTGTAAGGTTTTTCTGAGTAACAGTAACATCTTAAAGTTGATATTATTGCATTACTAAACACAAGTTGCTAGGTTTTTGATCCCCATATACTTTCTTAAGCATAAATTTCTTTATATACAATCACATCCCTTTATTGCTGTAGTTTAGCTACTTTCTAAAGATGACAAAAGAAATAAGATTTTTTCTTTATTTGTTTTATTTATTTTAAATAGCTAAAACCTTGAACTTTATTATATTTGGAACTTATATTTGGAAGTAAGATGGTGTGTGAAAATATGAATAGTCTGAGCAACATTCAGTTAGTGGAGGGTGTGTCGCTTGGTGATATTAGTAATTTTTGGATTGTAAAAAATATCACACACAACTATCTAGTTTATTATTTGCCTGTATTATTGGGGTATAGTTAATTGTCTGTGGTTACACAAAAGATACAAAACTCAAATATTAATGTCAAGCATTGTATATTTGGTTCTTGGAAGTAATGTGATTTTTATGCACAATGACCCCGTGTTGTATCTGTTTATCTGACTATACTTCATCATTCCCAGTGCCCATAAACTGGAAAGTACAATATTTGGTTTGACAAATTCTACCCAATGAGTTCTTCATTATAACAAGGTATTTTCCTCAGTTACATTAAATATGATGATAATCTTTCTGTTATAAAAGATTAATTTTATAGGCCTCCAGATCTTTGCCCATATTTTTCCAGAAAACAGATCTTGAGAAGTGGAATGTGATCCAGGGCAGGAGAAAAAGAAAAAGAAGAGAACAGGGAAGAAAAGTGGGCTTTTCGAGGATATATTATCTAGTTTACCCACCACTAAGAAGTGACCGAGTGCTCAGTCGTATGTGTCCTACTGAGGTATGCCTTAGAAGACATCCTAACAGGTATTTATCATAGGTGGATAGAAGGAAGAATATATCCATCAGCTCCCATCTCTGATCAGATTGTCACTCCATGGAGTTAACTGTCCTACACTTACAAATTGTTAACGTGTGAACATTAAGCAGATTCCTGTGGTTCCCCTGCCATGGTGTTATAGAATTACAAATATATTATATTCAAGAGCAATCTGAGATCCAAGCTGAGGCATTGTAAAGTTGAATGTAAATGAAATGGAGTTGATATAACTACTTGTTGTAGCAGTGACTGAAGTAAGAAAAAATTAAGGTCCCAATAATCTGAAGCTGTGTTCAAGAGGTTTCTGAAATAATCACCTCTGGCAATATTAAGATCTTTGTGTCCAAATTATCACAGGGTCCCTTACAAGGTGGCTGTCAGTCCAGTATCTATAACAGATTAATGCAAAATAGTGAAAACACGACAATCTCTTTGCAGCAGTTATTCAAAGCTGTATACATAGAATACATTTCATTTAATCTCAACTGCCACCTTTGGTTAGTCTGTGTTGCCTTCCTGGGGAGGTGGTCCAGACTCATCCTCAAGGTAACTGTGCTTTTATTTGTTTTAATCTTGTAGTGTCATATTTGTGTAATTCCTCCCCCTGGGTTCCAGATATACTTCTTAATCTTCCAGGTAGCAACCTCTACATAGTAATAAAGGGGTATATTAACACCTTTCTTTGCCTGATGCTCTGTGGCATGAGTTGTCCACAGTGGGCCAGGTAGTAGTAACAGCTTTAAATTCAGTGAAACTCTTTCCAGGTTCCCTTATGGACACATTCTCCCCAATAGATTAGGACTTCAAATCTAGCAGAACTAGATTTACAGAAATGAGAAGTTTACAGAAATGAGAAGCACAAATTACAAAAGGAGCTCATTAGGAATTATGGTAATATACAATATACAATATATATAATGGTAATTATATTAAATATATATGTGTAAAATTCCTACTCTGATCCTCATTTGATAAACAAAAAGTGACAAAATTCTGTTCCCTCCTTTTATGCTTTGCAATGTA
The DNA here is from genome assembly GCA_020662805.1 of Glaucomys volans. Classification (NCBI taxonomy): domain Eukaryota; kingdom Metazoa; phylum Chordata; class Mammalia; order Rodentia; family Sciuridae; genus Glaucomys; species Glaucomys volans. Next base: position 13,225 of record JAJEJO010000975.1, read on the forward strand.
ACTTTGACACTCCTTCCATCAAAAGGCAGGGTTTTTTTCTCTACCCTTTGAAACCAGATTGGTCTTGCAACTTGCATTGGCAAGGAAAGTGATGTGCAACTTTTAAGCTCAGACCTGAAAACATCTTTCATCTTTTCTCTCCTTCTGAAGTCTGCCTTACCCCATGAACCAGCCTAAACCATCCTACCAGAAGATGAGAGACAGTATTGAGCAGACATGAGCCATCCTGGCTACAGTCATCCTAGACCAGTTAGACCAAAACAGACCCTATTGTTAGCTGAAGACATTGTTAAGTCCAACCAAGATGAGAAGAACTACTCATCTGGATCTAGTCCAAATTTTCTGACTCACATAATGGAGTATAAATAAATGGTGGTGTCTTAAGCTACCTAGTTTGTGGTGGTTTATTATACAGAAAAAAAACTAACTGCTACACACTCTTTGGCATCTAAAGATATACACTATACCAATAAGCAAACACTATAATAAATTTTTTACATGCTTGTATTGTATCCTGGAGTAAAGCTTCCCAAAAGCATTGGGTACTAATCCAAGATAGCATATTCATTGAGCCTATAAGGGACAATTCCACTGTTACATCAGCCTCAATGCTTCTGGGAGGTAGAATATATGATAGGCTCTGTGAGTCATTACCACATGCCCATCATCTCAACTTCTTTACCACAAATGGGTCCTTTGATATTAGGCAACCCTGATAAATCAGGCATTTGTAAGCCCAACAAAGGTATTGCTAACAAAGGGCTTCAGGCAGGGAAGAAAAACCCCATGCTTAGAGAAATGGTCAATCCTACTAAGGCAGAAATATCTCAAATGGGAAAAGATTATTTGTTACTGGTGCACTGTTTGTTATTTGGGAGCCTCTGGGAGGTGGAGAGGAAGCAGTAGTACAATCTTCCCCAGAAGTTTATAAACAACTTTCAGATCTTTTAATTCTGAAAATTTTCTGGAAAATTACCAGTTCATTATCTCTATGGTTGTAATTGGGAAACCCACAAGAGGGATGAAGCAATTATTGCTAGAGTCAAGGGAGCTTGTCAAGATTGGTGTCCCAAGAGCTGCAAAGAAGCTATAAATTTTAATGTAGAAGAATCCTTTGATCACATTTGTTCTCACTGCACCAGGTACAACCTAAACCATCCCTTCCCTCAACTTTGTACATCCCAGGAAGAGGTGATATATTGTATTTTCCATTACCTCTGAGTGAGGCTTGAAAGCTAAATTCCCAGACAAGGAGGCCCTGATATAAGTACCCAGTAAGTGCAATGGGAAGTGAGTAGGTTTACAGAAACAAGGAGAAATCATGTCTTTCTGTATATAAGCAATACAAGTTCAAGTTCTACTCAAGGTCACTAGGCTTTGCCTAGCAAACCTAATAGGTGCCTAATAACCACTTGTGGAATTAATGGGTATCTGCCTTCTGAAGGTATGAAATTCCTGATGCAATAACAGTTTAGTGACAAGTGGACTGGATCCCAAATCAATAATCATAATTCAGATCCTGGCTCTGCTAAAACTCGGTGCCTACAAAATGACAATATAAGATATATATTATAGGGTTGTTGTGATGATTAACAAACTATGAAAATGTTTAAAGTAGCATAGGGTACTTTATTGTGGTAATTCTTGTTTTTATATTTCTTCTGTCTTGGTGAAAAAATATGAATTTCTTACACAGTTATACGTGTAACTTGGGTGGTTTCAAGTATTTCTCATTTTTTATCACATTTCCAACATCAAAAAGACTTTGTCTTATGGCAAATTGAGAGAGACTGGTAATATCTTTAATCTGTCACCATTACTGCTATAAAGTGAATGCAAAAATAAGATCTATAAATATTCATGATTCTGCATGAAAAGTATTTCCATTTATCTATATGCCTTCTTTACATGTCCTATAAATTATTGAGAAGACTTTTTATCTGCCTTCCAAGATAGTTGTTTTCTAGAAATAACTCTAGAACTATCTATAAGTGGATGTTTTCATTTTTAGATGAGTTCTTTAAAAGAATCATAGAGTAGAATGACTCTGACATAATTGTCCTGTGTACATATATGATTACAACACAGTGAACCTCACCTTTGTGTACATCCACAAGAGTGAGGTCCTAATTAGAATAAGACATATTCCATGCTTGTATAATTATTTCAAAATGGATTCTGCTGTCATATGTAACTAAAAAGAGCCAAGAGAATCATAGAAAGAGCTTGGGATAACATAGGCATGAATGAAAATAAAAAGGGGAAAAATGCTAGAAAAATTTTCTTGTAGTTGAGAGGTCTGGGTAAATAAGCCCAGTGGTTCTAAACTCGGTCCAAGCTATGAACAAAAAAGAAGGAAGGTGTTTCTTCAAAACTAATTGAATTTAGGAAGAATTCAATTTGGTAAGACAGGAAGATGAAATGGAAGTTAAAATAAATGAGGTAAAAACCTCTTTGATGATTAAAGAGATTAAGACATGAGCCATATTTGAAGGAGCACTCAGGACCTCACTTACTTTTTTCTGTAAATCTACATTATTCCTCCCTTTTTGCAGGCAGGTTTCCTCTATTTGGCAATCCACACAGCAGAAAATGATCAAAGCTCATCTCCTGAATTTTTATACTTCCTCTGCCCAAGAACTAACCCCACTTTACCTGGTCACCTTGTCTCCCCCAGAGTCTCCTCAGTGAAAAAGCAGACTTTTACAGAAGAAAAGAGAAGACTACTCTTCAATTTTTTTCTTGGAAGTTCCTGTTTTAAGCAGAAGTGAAGTATCCACACAATAGAAGTAGCTACTCTCAAGGTAGAAAGGAATGCTTCAACTTGTATGCAAAACTATGTGTTGGCATTTTGGACTTCAGAGAATACAGGGATATCTGTCAATATATTCACTCAGGGATATTGTAGCTGAGTGAATCAATGCCTGACATCAGCATGAATTTTGTCAATACAGGCACTGGCAAAACAATAGCAAAGTGCGACTGGATCAAAACAGGAAAGAAAAGAATTCCATCTACCAGGGAAATGGGAATGAGGGCTCATGAGACAACTTTCTGGGAACTCTTAGTAGAAATTATGTAAGTGTTAAAAGCAGAGATTTCTGTTGTGTCAATGTGACACACAGCAATGAAGATCATGAGAAGAAACCTTCCAGAAAAGACTGTTACTATTTTAATTGTTTTCTGCTTTCTATGAAGATCAGAGCTTGCAATCCCTTTCATCTATGGCCCCTTGATATTTATTCCATGAGGAATTTCTGTCCCCTACAGTCTCCACAGCTATTAGAGAACATTTATTCAACTAATATTTTTTAATATCCACTATGTAATAGAGGCTGGGCCAAGTGATGTGGTACAACCCTAACCTGTGTTTTCTGAAACAGTATCAGAATGTAGACCTGATTTAAGAGTGATCATGAACAGGAGGATGTTATTTTATCTAGTATTGTAAGTATGCAGCTTATGAAAAGCTGCTTCAATTATTTCTTGGAATTCCCAAGAAATTCTCACATGAGCTCTGGGTTCTCTGGAGTCCAAGCACAAATGCCTTTCTCAACTTTGCATATGTGTGTAGAATACTTCTCTCTTCCATTCTGTTTCAGGCTTTATTATAAAGTTAATGAAAAAGTGGTCCAACAGAGTCCCGCCATCCTCTGCCATTTCTTCTAGTTTTTACCACCAGATTCTTCTTCATGTCTTTGGTTTGGATACAAGTCAATTGGTCTGGGATATAATCGCACATGGTTTTGTCTTGCATTCTCTAGCATTCAACTTATTTCACCCAAAAATATTGCTCTGACTTAATAAGCAAATATAAATCATTGTTTTTGGAATTTAGTTTCCCTACATAAAGACAAATAAGACTTACTTCATGTGCTTTCCAAAATCCTACAAGCAAAAAGGAGTCATGAAAACAAAAAACAACTAGGTAATATATGGCGTAGTGTAAAAGTCATTCTAAAATGTACCTTGAGGGGACATATTTCCATCTAACAATATCAGAAAAACCTCCCTGAGTTGTTAATAAGTATATTCATTCATTTCCTTATTCAGCAAATACATATTGAGTACCTGTGGAATGCCAGACACTATTCTATACATGTAGTAGTTTTAAAAACAAAAGACAAATTTTCTGCCCTTATAGACTTTACATTTTACTGATGACAATTAGAAATAAATAAGAAGTGAGCAAGAATATCCAGATAATGGTGAGTTATAAAGACAAAAACAGGATGATGTTTGCTTGTTTTTTTTTTATTGTGGCTCCATTTCTTTTTTTAATTTTTCATTTGTTCTAATTAGTTGTACATAACAGGAGAATGCATTTATTTATTTTTATTTATTTATTTATTTATTTGATACTAGGGATTGAACCCAGGGGCATTCCACCACTGAGCCACATCCCCAACCCTAATTTGTATTTTATTTAGAGACAGGGTCTCACTGAGTTAATTAGGGCCTCGCTGAGTTGCTGAGGCTGGCTTTGAACTCGCGATCCTCCTGCCTCAGCCTCCCAAGTGCTGGGATTACAGGCGTGCACCACCACGCCTGGCTTGCATTTATGTTTTGATAGATCATACATAAATGGAGTGTAATCTCTCATTTGTTTGATTATACCTATTGTAGGATCACATCAGTCATGCAATCATATATATATGTATATATGATATATATTATATATTAATATAATATATTATATTATTAATTATATATGATATATTATATATATTATATTATTAATTACACATATTATATATATCACATATATATATATATAATGAGGTAATAATGTTTGTTTCACTCTACTATCATTCCTTCCCCCATGGTACAGAGTAGAAGACACAGAGACAAACCCACATAAATATAGGACAATGTTTTAAAGATCTTGAGGGAATAGATAGGGTGGTCAGAGAATTCCAAAATGAGAAAAGCTCTAAATATTTTTTTAAAACCTTCTGTATATGTCACAATACTCTAAATGTGAGAAACTGATCATAGCAAGACATAAGGCTAGAGAAGAAAAGAATCAAAAAGAACCTTATACGCCTCAACAAAGAATTTGGGATTTGGGTTGAAGGCAATTGAAATACATTGTTTTAAGAAGAAAAGTGAGGAAATCCTTAGTTTTGAAGGCTAATTCTTAAGAAGGCATGAAGGATGGATTTAAATGGGGAAGATTATTAGAAAAAAGACTGATTAGAAAATTCTTGCAGTTTTCCTGACAAAAGATAGTAGGGCGTGACAGGATCACCCAGCCCACAAGTGAATCCACACTATCCAGCACTTATCAGTCCTCTGTTATTCTGAAACTATCTGTTCAGAATAGTCCTGAATAGTTATTCTGAAACTATCTCATCTGCATATGCAAATATCTTCTTAGTTTCCATGAGAATGTTTTCCCCCAAAATCTAATGCCAAGTTTCTTAGATCAAGAACTGTCTTCTATTACTTTGTGTTTTCTACAACTCCAAAAAATATAGTAGCCAAAGTAATAGCAATCCTTTACAAACATGAACCCCTTCTTTATAGTTGTAGTTAAAATATTACAAAAACATTGAAAGAGAATCTTTTAAATCTGCCCCTCTATCTTGACACAGTTTCCTCTGTGTTGTCCTTTAATCTTGTCTGCATGTATTGTACACCTACATATGTTATATAATTTTAATTTATTTGTAAATATTTTTTGATGTTCATAGTACATTAACTATTTTTGGATGCTTAACTTTATACTTGTAAAGCAAATTAATATATTTTCTTTTGATAATCCGATAATTTATTCTTATCTTATGGATCCTCAAGCATAGGTAAGTACCTGATTGGTTTCCAAGCAGGATAGTTCATATGATATTGGACAAATGTCTGGGAAAAAATCATTTAAATCTCAATATATGGCATGAAGCCAGTTAATATTTCAGGTTCATGGATGTGTTCCAACACACATCAAAGCGGTAGCCACATGCAGTGCAGAATATGCAAGTTTTGGTGTCCAACATCGAGAGTAGGAAAAGAATCTCTGCCTACTCAAAAGAGATGTATACAGATCCCATGGAAATCATGGACAGGGTGAGGTTCCAGTAAAGGCAAGACAAATGTAAAGACAACTGATGAGGTGGAGAGATATACCCAAGGTTCAATGAGGCTTGAAAGAGAGCATCAGAGAAAGAACGTGGTGAATGGGACTAAAACCAGGTGAATGTAGAAAAAATACCAAGGGAAAATTTTTTAACCAAATTTTATTTCATTCTATGGGTCTTCAAACAGATATATCCAAGCAATGGAAAAAGAAAACCAAACTAGTGTCTCTGAATTTCTCCTGCTGGGCTTCACGAGTTCTCCAGAGAAGCAGGCACTTCTCTTTGCACTTTTCCTGTGTCTCTATTTAATGGGGCTATTTGGAAACTTAGTCATCCTACTGGTCACTGCCTCCAACCGTCACCTCCACACACCCATGTATTTCTTCCTTGCCAATTTGTCCTTGGTCGACCTCTGCCTTCCTTCAGCTACAGTCCCCAAGATACTACTGAACATCCAAACCCAGACTCAGTCCATCTCTTTTCCTGGATGCCTAACTCAGATGTATTTCTGTATGATGTTTGCCAACATGGATAATTTTCTTCTCACAGTGATGGCATATGACCGTTATGTGGCCATCTGTCATCCTTTGCATTATGCAAGTATTATGACCCAGTCCCTCTGTACCTCTTTGGTGGCTATACCTTGGGTCATTGCCATTTTGAACCCTCTCTTGCATACTCTTATGATGGCCCATTTGCACTTCTGTGCTGACAATATCATTCATCATTTCTTCTGTGATATCAACTCTCTCCTCCCTCTGTCATGTTCTGATACCACCCTTAATCAGTTGATAGTTCTGACTGTGGTGGGGGTGCTCTTTGTGGTACCTTCAGTGTGTATTCTGGCATCCTATAGTTGCATTGTCTCCACTGTGATGAAAATTCCTTCACTCTCAGGAAAACTCAGGGTTTTCTCCAACTGTGGGTCTCACCTTGCCTTGGTTATTCTTTTCTATGGATCAATCACTGGGGTATATATGAGCCCTTCATCCAACCATTCAACTGAAAAAGACTCAGCAGCTTCAGTTATTTTCATGATCATAGCCCCTGTACTGAATCCCTTCATTTACAGCCTAAGGAACAATGAGCTGAAGGGAGCTTTGAAAAAAACCCTAGGCCAGAGCAAAATATTTTCCCAATGATTTTTACTGGCTAAAGGGAGTTCAAGAAGAGGAAAACCCTAAGCTTTTATTGATGTACACAAATATTCATTTCTCAAGTTCCTGAAAATTCACAACAAAATATGAAATCAACATTTGAATGTGTCATTAAGACATCACATACAGCCCAGATTATCATGCAAATATACCATGGGAAGTACAAAATGGAGCATTTCCCCAGAACTTTACTGCTCCTAGAGTAGACAGGAGAAGATAACTATATTGAGAATCATGAAAAACACTGAAGAATGAAATCACTATGTTACCACAGTTTCTAAACCATAACTGCAATGAGATCAAAGGAAGAAGATATTGGTAAGAACTTAAAAAGTAAGTGAGGCTGCAAGAAAAGGAGAACACTTAATCTGGGTCTTGAAAATGGACAAGTTTTACACAGGAATAATGAGGATATTCAAAACATATGAGGAAGACTTATAAGTATGAAGAGGCATGGAATGTATGAGTAAACATGATGATAAATTAATCTGAACGCAATAAAGAGTCCACATTAAGAACTGGGAAAATCATGGAATGGATATTAATTTTTTACCCTAATGTCTTATTTTTCTTCATGTTAGGATTGTTTTATGCATTTCCTGTAATCTGTCTTCATTCTCTTATGTAAAAAGCAAGGTTTATATGTATGTATATGTCTGTATAAATTTCATGCTGGTCTACAAAGAATGTCTTAAAGACTTATTAGCCACCATTTTAATATGTAAAATTCATACTTATTATTTGCCCTGGAACATGCATAGAGTTGCCTACATGAGAAGGTTATCACACCTGTTTTGAAAGTATATGTTCTTGAGACTTGATTTGGAACTCATATCTGATTTAACTGGATAAAGCATGTCCCCCAAACCCTAAAGATGTGCATTTTTCTTTATGTAATGTATATAATATTTTAAGTCACACCATCAAAAAAATCTCTAAACTTTGCAAAATATATTCAATTATTTTCATGTGATACAATAGTTGAAAGGCAGACACGAAGATAAAAAGATATAGAGCTGGGTGGTTCATAAAAATGCTGCAAGACCTATAGAACCAGGTTCAAAATCCTACAACCAGATCACAGCCAAAATTGCATACAGTTCTTGCTCAGAACTCATGAGTTCACAGAACTAACTGTCACTGAACACTGGGTGTTGCAGCTTGCCCATTGATGCTGGCTGACCTTTACAATGGATGCCCACACTATCTTGCTGCCACTGTTAATTCACAACTGGACATTTCTGCTACTGCCACCACCACCACAGAGATTTTTCTACTGCCTTTATTTCTTTACACCACTTATCCTTGATTCAAATGGTAGGCAGGCTGTATCTAATTGGTCAAACAACCTATACCCTTGGGCTAAGTACAAAGAAGACTGAGAAAAAGAGTATCTCAAATTTTCATCTGTATCAAATTCCATGTTGTGCCTCTGAGATTCCTTTTCATGACTGAAAGACGTACTTGCCTAATTGAGTGTTGCTGAAGAATGGCCCTCTCTGAAAGTCTGAACTAATGCTAATTGTTAAAAACAAAAAAAGGATAAAATATTGACCATATTCAAATTAACTTCTTTTCCTCAAAATAACCCATAAAGAACGTAAAAAAGAAAGTTGGCAGAAAGTGTTTGCAACACATAACCTCTCCCACAGAGCTGATTCTGATCAGATGCTTCTGGTGTTGCGCCACCTCCAACAGATTCTGTCCACTGGAAGTTGTGAGACTCCCCAAATAACAGGTTGACTCTGGACTACAATTCCTAGAAGCCATCCTGGATCCTTCAGGCATTCAGGCACCATTTCCCAGGCTCCCTCACCAAAGTCCTTAAGTTCTCTGGGCTTGAAGGAGAGGGCATTTATTTTTCTCCATTGCGGTAGTACCACTGCAGTAGGAAAGTCGGCATTACTGTGTCCATGCGGTTTCCACCTCAACTTCTATCTGGAGCAACTCACGGAAGCCCACGCTACAGGGACGCAAAACAAACTTCACCCATTCTGTAAAAAGCCTCCTGTATTCTTCAGGCAGCCATTTTTCATAGCCCTCAATTCAACTTCCTACCTTGGCTTTGGAGACCCAGGTGTCTGGGCCCAGTCCCTTCAAATACCCAAGGCCTTCAGAATACAGTATTATTCTGTAATAATACTGTAAATAGAAATCATCTCCTAGTTTCCTAATTTCCCCTTTCATTCAATAAATGGACAATTATGAATCCTTAATAAATATTAACCTGGTACTTAACCTCATGGAACACCAGTCAACTAATGAAGAATAATAGCTACAACTAAAATTAACATAGGGTGGTATGTGTTATATACAAATCTATGTGTTAAGAATTGTGAAACTCAGACTACAGTCCAGGAATTCCTTATCAAAAGTAGAATTCTTAGTCACTCCCTTCATCAAACCCTGTGCCATGGTTTGAATATGTGGTGTCTCCAAAAAGTTCATGTGTGAGATAATGCAAGCACATTCAGATGTGAAACAAATAAGTTATGAGCATTATAACCTAATCAGTGGCTTACTCCACTAATGGATTAACTGGGTGGTTAACTGTGGACAGGGAGGGTGTGGCTGGAGGGGTAGGTTACTGGGATGTGCCTTTGGGGTATATATTTTGTCCCTGGGGAGTGGGGCTCTCCCTGCCTTCCAGTGCCCACTCCTGAACTGCTTTCCTCACCACACCAATCCACCATGAAGTTCTGCCTTACCTCAGGCCCAGAGTTATGGAGTCCACTGTCTATAGACCTCTGAAACCATGAGACTAAATAAAATTTATTCCTCTAATTATTTATGTCAGGTCTTTTGGTCAGAGTGATGAGAAAGCTGATTAAAACAACCTGAAAGCTGGTCTCACAATAAGTCTGCAGTTCACTCCCACTTCCTCACCTCTATTCCAGGTCTCTCCTTTCTCAATCTTTCTCAACCTTTATTGTCCAATGTAAGCCCCACTACATCTAGTAAACATTTGTTACCATTCACAATTTCTCCATCTCAGAACCACTAAGATCTTTAGTGTTTCCACTATTCAAATCATTTAGTACTTCAATTTCAACAATTAATAATCATTTGCAATATGTCGTATAAAACATTGTTTTTAAATACTTTATATCTCACAGGTTTTATGTCATTCCCAACTACTTCTATTTTTGTAGATCATAATAGAGATTTTGCAGGCATACTTTGTATACTACCAAGTTAGCATCTCCAGAGGCAAGGCCAAGGAATCTGTTTCTAGCAAAGTCCCCGTATGATGATTAGGCAGCAAGCCCAGCCCTGCACCAGATTTTCTTGTAACATACTGCCATATAAATTCTTGTTCAGTGCTTTGTAATAAAATTCTTTTTTAAAAATTAATTTATTTTGATTCATTGTACACAAATGAAGTACTGCTGTTGTTCCTCTGGTTGTACATGAAGTAGAGTCACGCCATTTGTGTAATTATACATGTACAGAGGGTAATGATGTTTGTCTCATTCTATTATTATTCTTATCCCCCAACCCAATCCACCCCTCTTTTTCCTCTATGCAATTCATCCTTCCTCCATTCTTCCCACACCACATTATGTATCATCATCCACTTATCACAGAGATCATTTGACCTTTGGTTATTTGGGATTGACTAATCTCACTTAGATGACATTCTCCAACTTCCTCCATTTACCTGCAAATGCCATATTTTTATTCTTCTTAATGGCTGAGTAATATTCCATTGTGTATATATACTACAGTTTCTTTATCCATTCATCTAGTGAAGGGCATCTAGGTTGGTTCCACAATCTAACTATTGTGAATTGAGCAGCTATGAACATTGATGTGGCTGCATCACTGTAGTAATCTGATTTTAAGTCCTTTGGGTATAGGCCAAGAAGTGGGATAGCTGGGTCAAATGGTGGATCCATTCCAAGTTTTCTAAGGAATCTCCACACTACTTTCCAGAGTGGCTGCACTAATTTGCAACCCCAGCAGCACTGTGAGTGTACCTTTTTCCCCACATCCTCACCAACACCTATTGTTGCTTGTATTCTTTTTTTTTTTTTTGGTACTAGGGATTGAACCCAGGGGTACTCCACCCCTGAGCCACATCCCCAGCCCCCTATTTTGTATCTTATTTAGAGTCAGGGTCTCACTGAGTTGCTTAGGGCCTTGCTGAGTTGCTGAGGCTGACTTTGAACTCGCGATCCTCCTGTCTCAGCCTCCCAAATGCTGGGATTACAGACATGCACCATCATGCCCACCATTGCTTGTATTCTTGATAATAGACATTCTAATTGGGGTGAGATGAAATCTTAAGGTGGTTTTTATTTGCATTTCTTTTATTACTAGGAATATTGAACATTTTTTCATAAATTTGTTGATTGTTTGTAGATCGTATTCTGTAAAATATCTGCTCATTTCCTTAGCCCAGTTATTGATTGGGTTATTTGTATTCTTGGAGTTATGTCTTTTTAGTTCATTATAGATTCTGGAAACGAGTATCTGAAGTGTGTGTGGCAAAGATTTCCCCCCACTCTGTAGGCTCTCTCTTCACATTGTTGATTGTATCCTTTGCTGAGAAAAAGCTTTTTAGTTTGAATCTATCCCAATTATTGATTCCTGCTTTTATTTCTTGTGCTTTGGGAGTCCTGTTAAGGAAGTCTGGTCCTAAGTCAACATGAGGCAGATTTGGACCTACTTTTTCTTCTGTTAGGTGCAGGGTCTCTGGTCTTATTCCTAGATCCTTGATCCATTTTGAGTTGAGTTTTGTGCAGGGTGAGAGATAGGGGTTTAGTTTGATTTTGGTGCATATGGATACCCAGTTTTGCCAGCACCATTTATTAGAGGCTATCTTTCCTCTATTGTATGTTTTTGGCACCTTTGTCTAGTATGAGAAAACTGTATTTTTGTGGGTTTGCTCTGTGTCCTCTATTCTGTACCATTGACCTACCTGTCTATTTTGGTGCCAATACCATGCCATTTTTGTTACTATTGCTCTATAGTAGAGTTTAAGGTCTGCTATTGACCTTCAAGAGTGAAGCTAAATATTGCTTTAGCTATTCTGGGTTTCTCATTCCTTCAAATGAATTTCATGATTGCTTGTTCTATTTCTATGAGGTCCATCTTTGGGATTTTAATTGGAATTGCATTGAATTTGTATAGCACTTTTGGTAGTATGGCCATTTTGACAGTATTCTGCCTATCCAAGAACAAGGGGGATCTTTCCATCTTCTAGGATTTTCTTTAAATTATTTCTTTAGTGTTCTGTAGGTCTCATTGTAGAGGTCTCTCACCTCTTTTGTTAGATTGATTCCCAAGTATTTTGGTTTTTTTGAGGCTATTGTGAATAGGGTAGTTTTCCTAATTTCTCTTTCAAAGGATTCATCACTTATGAATAAAAATGCATTAGACTTATGAGCATTAATTTTATATCCTTTACCTTACTGAATTCATTTATGAGTTCCAGAAGTTTTCTGGTGGAATTTTTCTGCTACCCTAAATATAGAATCATGTCATCAGAAAACAGGAATCGTTTCATCTCTTCTTTTCCTGTTCATATTCCTTTAATTTCTTTGGTCTGTCTAATTGCTCTGGCTAGAGTTTGAAGGATGATGATGAATAGAAGTGGTGAAAGAGGGTATCCCTGCCTTGTTCCAATTCTCAGGGGGTAAGCTTTCAATTTTTCTCCATTTAGAATGATGTTGGCTGTGGGCTTAGCAAAAATAGCCTTTACAATGTTAAGGAACATTCCTACTATCCCTATTTTTTCTAGTGTTTTGAGCATGAAGGGGTGCTGTATTTTATCAAATGCTTTTTCTGCGTCTATTGAAATAATCATGTGGTTCTTGACTTTTGTTGATGTGCCGGGCGTGGTGGTGCATGCCTGTAATCCCAGCACTTGAGAGGCTGAGGCAGGAGGATGGCAAGTTCAAAGCCAGCCTCAGCAACTTAGTGAGGCCCTAAGCAACTCAGTGAGACCCTATCTCTAAATAAAATACAAAATAGGGCTGGGGATGTGGCTTAGTGTCCGAGTGCCCCTGAGTTCAATCCCTGGTTCAAAAAAAAAAAAAAAAAGTCTGTTGATGTGGTGAATTAGAGTGATGGATTCCCAGATGCTGAACCAACCTTGCATCCCTGGGATGAAACCCACTTGATCATGATGCAGTTTTTAATATGCTTTTGTATGCAATTTGCTAAAATTTTGTTAAGAATTTTTGCATCTATGTTCATTAGGGATATTGGTCTTAAATTTTCTTTCCTTGACGTGTCTTCATCTGGTTTTGGTATCAGTGATATTAGCTTCATAGAATGAGTTTGGAAGGGTTTCCTCCTCTATTTCATGGAATACTTTGAGTAGTTTTGGAATGAGCTCTTCTTTGAAGGTCTTGTAGAACTCAGCTGTGAATCCATCTGGTCCTGAACTTTTCTTTGTTGGTAGGCTTTTGATGACTTCTTCTATTTCATTGCTTGAAATTGATCTATTTAAACTGTGTATGTCCTCCAGATTCAGTTTGGGTGGATCAAATGCCTCTAGGAACCTGTTGATGTCTTTGAGATTTTCTATTTTGTTGGAGTATAAATTTTCAAAATAGCTTCTAATTATGTTTTGTATTTCACTAGTGTCTGTTGTGATATTTCGTTTTTCATCATGAATTTTAGTAATGTGAGTTTTCTCTCCTTCTCTTCATTAGTGTGGCTAAGGGTTTATCAATTTTGTTTATTTTTTCAAAGATCCAACTTTTTGTTTTGTTAATTTTTTGAATTGTTTCTTTTGTTTCAATTTCATTGATTTCCACTCTGATTTTAATTATTTCCTGTCCTCTACTACCTTTGGTGATGCTCCTCTGTTCCTCTTTCTCTAGGACTTCGCGGTGTAATGTTAGGTCATTTATTTGTTTATTTTTCATTGTTTTATTGAATGCGCTCTATGCAATGAATTTTCCTCTTAGCACTGCTTTCATAGTATCCCAGAGATTTTGATAAATTGTATCATTGTTCTTTTTGACCTCTAAGAATTTTTTATTTCCCCCTAATGTCTTCTGTTATCCATGCATCATTCAATATCATATTATTTAATCTCCAGGTGTTGGAGAAGTTTCTGTTTTTTATTTTATCATTGATTTCTAATTTCATTCCATTATGATCTGATAGAATACAAGGAAGTATCTCTATCTTTTTGTATTTGCTAAGAGTAGTGTTGTGGCATAACTTATGGTCTATTTTAGAGACAGATCCATGAGCTGCTGAGATAAATGTGTGTTCATTTATTGATGGATGGAATATTTTATATATGTCTGTTAAGTCTAAGTTATCAATTGTGTTGAGTTCTGTTGTTTCTTTGTTCAATTTTTGCTTGGAAGATCTGTCCAATGGTGAAAGAGGAGTGTTAAAGTCCCCCAGTATTATTGTGTTGTGGTCTACTTGGTTCCTGGAATTGAGAAGTATTTGATTGACATGCATGGATGTGCCATTGTTTGGGGCATAAATATTTATGATTGTTATGCCTTGCTGATTTATGCTTCCCTTAAGTAGTATGAAATGTCCTTCTTTATCCCTCTAATTTTGGCTTGAAGTTCGTTTTATCTGATATGAGGATGGAAACTCCCACTTTTTTACTGAGTCTGAGCGCGTGGTATGTTTTTTCCCATCCTTTCACCTTTAGTCTGTGGGTGTCTTTTTCTATGAGATGCATCTCTTGGAGGCAGCATATTGTTGGGTCTTTCTTTTTAATCCATTCTGCCAGTCTATGTCTTTTGATTGATGAGTTCAGGCCATTAACTTTCAGGGTTATTATTGAGATATGATTTGTATTTCCAGTCATGTTGGCTTATTTTTGATTTTTAACTTGACTTGGTTCTCCTTTATTTGGCTATTCCTTTAGGGTAGTTCCTCCCTATGCTGATTTATAATGTTGTTTTTCATTTCTTCCTCATGGAATATTTTGTTTAGAAAGTTCTGTAGTGCTGGCTTTCTATTTGTAAATTCTTTTAGCTTTTGTTTATCTCTTTATTGAAATGGTCTTTTGTTTCCTGCATCTGTTCTTTTAACTGTTGATTGGTGTGATCATTCATTGCCTGCATTTGCTCTCTCATCTCATCATTTGCTTCTCTGATCATTTTAATTATGTACACTCTTAACTTCCTTTCTGACATTTCTTCTGCCATGCTATCACTGGATTCTATTGATGTAGCATCTAGGTTTGTTTGAGACACTTTCTTCCCTTTTTCTCATGTTGCTCAGGTATCGTCCTCTCCTTCAGTGAGAAACTGAGGTATTGCAGCTTACCCCCCACAGACTTGTGGTTTTCCCTGCAGGTTTTCAATACCTCACTTCTTAGTCTTCAGTAACACTAGACCATGGGTTGGGGCCAAGATGGGGGTATGTTGGGCCTCCTAGTGTGGAAGTCTCAAGTGTCCACTCTGTGCCAGCTTCCCCCATGCTGAAGCCTCCTCACCTGTGCTTTGCTGCCACCCTCACACACACACAGAATTCCCATGGGAGTACTCTGGGCCAACATCCCAGGTGTGGAAGTCTCACACGTCTGCGCTAGGTTGAACCTGATGTCTGTCTCTGTGTCCACCTCCCAGGCCTGCTGTAATAAAATTCTTAATGAACTGTGTGTCAGTGCATCAGTCAGTCAATTTACTAAAATTCTTAGAAGATACAAAGACTGATATTTGCATTTTGCTTTTGTACTGTAGGTGTACTCTAGGAGTACTCTAGGTGTACTTTTTGTGTACCTATAAATTCTTTTATTCATGTTATTCAGTTTTTCAATATAAAAACTAGCCTGAACATTCCCATGAACCAATAAGACTAACTAAATTGATAAATTCAATAAAAAGAAAAGACTAATAAGTAGATTGTAGTGTTGGCATTGTATTTCATTTTATTGTTGAAATGAGGGGCCTTGATAGACAAAACTTGGACTTAGCCAGGAAACTGAGAAGATAGAGAAGAAACTGTGGGACAGAAGGAAACTTACTGAGACTTTCAGGGCAGGAACCAGTTACACTGGCTGAAATGAACATCTGGCTCTGAAAGAAACTTTCTCTATTCTATTATTTTAGATGTTTACAAGTAATCCTAGTTCAAATTCTGAATAGATAATTTAAAACAGATAACAACCCAGGCTTGTGTTTTTCTAACACTTGTATGAGTACAGTAGCCTCTTTTCATATTGCAGTCTACTCCAGAAATGAACAACATACTAATCTCCACAGACAGTGTTCAGCAGGCCATCCTGGTAAGAAGCTTCTATTGGCACTCCAGTGCCTAAAAATACCCTAAATTCATGAACATGAAATTTGATGTTTTCTATAACTGTCACCATAATTTCCTACTAAACATTTTGCTTTCTCACTTCTGTGTTCCTACCCTTAACCAGTTGTTCAAACTCTTTTCATAGGTAAAAGATAATTTTATTCCTTGCCCAGAATATTTCTAAGACACAGGATATTTTTGTGTTATGATCAAATTTTAAAAAATGAGTGAGTTAAGAAAATGTCATTAAAAGAGAAAAGAAGCAAAAGAGAGAGAAACACAAGGATAAAAATAAAACATATTAATAAAAAAGAACATACAGTGATGGCAAGGCACATACACACTGAAATACTCAGGACATAATCCGTAGTTACTTAGAATATGATCCATATTTTAATATCTGGCCTTTTATATTGTACTTAGGCTTGTAAATTTCTTTTATGTTCTTATAAATAGTTAATTATACTTCTAAAGACTACCTTCAAGCCAGAGATCCACATTGGCAGGCTAGAGGGAGGCTGCATACCTTGTTGCTCCATAACTCTGATTTCAAGCAGAGGAGAATCTGTTTCTCTATGAGGCAGTCTTTGCTGCTCATCGATTCCCTGCTGTTTACACCATTTGTCTACTGCAATCACCTGCCATCTGCCAGCATATTGCCTACTTTTTGAGTGCAGATCTCTCCCTAACTGCCGCCTATCATTGACCATTTGCTCGTTTGCCTGTTGCTTGCTTGCCCATCACCTTCCTTTCACTTACCCATCACCCACTGCCCAAGGTTCACCACTGATCATCTACTGGTACCCTGAAGACCACCTGCAGATCACCAGTGGATTACCTGCTGCCCACTGTTTCCTGGAAGTCCATTGTCAAAGTACCCTCAGATTTTGTTACATGTGGCTGCCACCATTTTGGAACAATGGCCAGGACCAGCAGGATCCCAGCCCGACTGACCATGCCCTGACTCCAGGACCCCCAGCCCCACCCATGCCCCGCATTGGGGCTCCCCATTTGCCAACATGTTTGGAAGCCAGTGCAGTCATCTTGGATTATTCTGGAAGTGGAAGCTGTCATTTTTAGGTAGGGTAAATCCCATCCTGAGATGCCTGCTGGATACTGGAAGCTCATTGTCAGGTATCTCTCATGCATCAGGCTACTGAAGACTGGGAGGTTTGAATAGTAAATGACTGTTATAGTGTAGATTTTTTTCTCCTTTTTGAAAATTTTTAAGTTTTTATTTTTTAAGTCTTTATTTTTAAGTTTTTATTTTTCTCACTATATTTTCCTTTTGTTTACCTGTTTTCTCAGAGTCTTTTTCTCCCTTTTCTCATGGTAAGAACCAACTTCTTTTGACTCCACTTTCACCCTTCCTATGATCTAAGACTTCTATATACTCTTTTCTTGTCCCATTAACAGTTACATTCTGCATGCCTCCCCATCCTCTTTGTCCACCATTAGAAACTGTAGACCTCATTGCAAATCTATTGGTTATGCTGTAGATAATAATCAAACTCATCCTCTCTGTTTATTATGACAATACTGTTAATGTCTTCATAGGTGCTATTGGGATTAGCATATTGCATATTGTCTATACTGGTTGCTGCTAATATTGATCTCTGCCTTAAAGAAGAGGTTTTGAAAACTTGCAGGGTCACTAGAAGCCTACTGGGGGGAAACTGCAATACCCTAGGTCTGCACTGCTAGAGGGGAAGATATGTGAACATGAAAAAACAAGGGAAGAAAATGTTCCAAACAAACCAAGATTCTGTATTAATAGAATCCAATGACAGCATGTAGAAGAAATGTCAGAAAGGGTTCAGAACATACGTAATTAAAATGATCTGCAAAGTGAAGGACGAGATAAGTGAGGAAAAGCAGGCACAATCACTCCAATAAACAGTTAAAAGAGCAACTGCAGGAAGCAAAAGATCATTTCAACAAAGAGATAGAGATTCTGGGGAAAAAAAAAAACAGAAATCCTTGAAATGAAGGAAACAATAAGCCAAATAAAAAGTTCAGTGGAAAGCATCACCAACAGACTAGGTCACTTGGAAGACAGAACCTCAGACAATGAAGACAAAATATTTAATCTTGAAAATAAAGTTGACCAAACAGAGAAGATGGGAAAAATCATGAACAGAACTTCCAAGAACTGTGGGATATCATGAAAACACCAAATTTAAGAATTATTGGGATTGAGGAAGGCACAAAGATACAAACCAAAGGAATGAACAACCTATTCAATGAAATAATATCACAAAATTTCCCAAACCTGAAGAATGAAATGGAAAATCAAATACAAGAGGCTTAAGAACATCAAATGTACAAAATTACAATAGATCCACACCAAGGCAAATTATAATGAAAATGCCTAACATCCAAAGTATAGATAGAATTTTAAAGACTGCAAGAAAAAAGCATCAGATTACATATTGGGGAAAATCAATATGGATATCAGAGATTTCTTAGCCCAGACACTAAAAGCTAGAAAGGTCTAGAACAATATATTTCAAGCTCTGAAAGAACGCTGTTGCCAACCAAGAATCATACCCAGCAAAACTAATCTTCATATTTGAAGACAAAATAAAATCCTTCCATGAAAAACAAAAGTTAAAAGAATTTACAAATAGGAAACCTGTGCTACAGAACATTCTCAGCAAAATATTCCATGAGGAAGAAATGAAAAGCAACAATGTAAACAAAGGGAGGAACTACCTTAAAGGAAAAGCCAATCAAAGAAGAAATCAAGTCAAGTTAAAAACAAACAAAATGACTGGGAATACAAATCATATCTCAATAATAGCCCTGAATGTTAATGGCCTAAACTCATAAATCAAAAGACATAAACTGGCAGATTGAATTAAAAAGAAAGACCCAACAATATGCTGCCTTCAAGAGATTCATCTTGTAGAAAAAGACATCCACAGACTAATGGTGAAAGGATGGAAAAAAACATACCATGCACTCAGCAGAAAAGTGGGGGTTTCCATCCTCATATCAGATAAAATGGGCTTCAAGCCAAAGTTAGAAAGGATAAAGGACATTTCATACTGTTTAAGGGAACCATAAATCAGGAAGACATAATGATCATAAATATCTGTACCCCAAACAATGGCTCATTCATGTACATCAAACAAATCTTTCTCAATTCCAGGAACTAAAAAGACTACAACACAATAATTCTGGGTGACTTTAACACACTGTTCTCACCACTGGATAGATCTTCCAAATAATAACTGAAAAAAGAAACCATAGAACTCAATAACACAATCAATAACTTAACAGACATATAGAGAATATTCTATCCACCAGTGAGTGAATACACATTGTTCTCAGCAGCACATGGATCTTTCTCAAAAATAGACCATATTTTATGCCATGAAGCAGCCCTTTAGTAAATACAAAAAAATAGATATACTACCTTGTATTCTATCAGATCAAATGGAATAAAATTAGAAATCAATGATAAAATAAAAAGCAGAAACTACTCCAACATCTGGAGACTAAATAATATGCTATTGAATGAAGTATGGATAACAGAAGACATCAGGGAGGCAATTAAAAAATTCTTAGAGGTAAATAAGAATGATGATACAAAATATCCAAATCTCTGGGAAACTATGAAAGCAGTAATAAGAGGAAAATTCATAGCATGGAGCACATTCAAGAAAAAAATAAAAAGTCAACAACTAAATGACCTAACGTTACAGTTCAAAGTCCTAAAAAATGAACAGATCAACACCAAAAGTAGTAGAAGACAGGAAATAACTAAAATCAGAGCTGAAATCAATGAAATTGAAACAATTCAAGAAATTGATAACACAAAAAATGGTTCTTTGAAAAAGTGAACAAAATAAATCCTTAGCCACACTAGCAGAGAGACAAAACTCAAATTACTAAAATTCATGATGAAAAAAAATTTCATGACAGGCACCATTGACACACATAACATAATTAGAAGCTACTTTGAAAATCTGTACTCCAATAAAATAGAAAATCTCAAAGACATCATTAAATTTCTAGAGACATATGTTCCTCTCAAACTAAATCAGGAGGACATGCACAATTTCAACAGATCAGTTTCGAGCAATAAAATAGAAGAAAACATCAAAAGCCTACCAACCAAGGAAAGCCCAGGACCAGACAGATTCTCAACTGACTTCTATAAGACATTCAAAGAAGAACTTATACCAATGCTCATCAAAGTATTCCATGAAATAGAAAAGGAGGGAACCCTCCCAAACTCATTCTATGAAGCTAGTATCATTCTGATACCAAAACCAGACAAAGACACATCAAGGAAAGAAAATTTTAGACCAATATCTCTGATGAACATAGATGCAAGAATCCTTAACAAAATTCTGGCAAATTGCATACAAAAACATATTAAGAAGATAGTGCACCACGATCAAGTGGGGTTCATCCCAAGGACGCAAGGTTGGTTCAACATCCAGAAATCAATAAATGTAATTCATCACATCAATAGACTTAAGGTTAAGAATCATACGATTAGTTCAATAGATGCAGAGAAAGCATTTGATAAAATACAATACCCCTTCATGCTCAAAACACCAGAAAACATAGGGATAGTAGAAGCACATCTCAACTTTGTAAAGGCTACCTATGCTAAGTCCACAATCAACATCATTTTTAGTGGAGAAAAACTGCAAACATTCCCTCTAAAATCTGGAACAAGACAGAGATGCCCTTTTTCACCACTTCTATTCAACATTGTGCTTGAAATACTAGCCAGAGAAATTAGACAGACCAAAGAAATTAAAGGGATAAAAAAGGGAAAAAAGAACTCAATCTATCACTCTTTGCTAACTACATGATTCTATATTTTGAGTATCCCAAAAAAACTCCATCAGAAGACTTCTAGAACTAACAAATTAATTCAACAAAATAGCAGCATATAAAATTAACATGCATAAATCTAATGGATTTCTATTCATAAGTGATGAATCCTCTGAAAGAGAAATTAGGAAAACTACTCCATAATAGCCTCAAAAAAAATACTTGGGAATCAATCTAACAAAAGAGATGAAAGACATTTACAATAAAAACTACAGAACACTAAAGAAAGAAATTAAAGAGAACCTTAGAAGATATAAAGGTCTCCCATGTTCTTGGATAAGCAGAATTAATATTGTCAAAATAGTCATACTTCCAAAGGTGCTATAGATTTAATGCAATTCCAATTAAAATCCTAATAACATTCCTCATAGAAATAGAGACAGCAATCACGAAATTCATCTGGAAGAGCAAAAGACCCAGAATAGCCAAAGAAATCCTGGGCAGGAAGAGTGATGCAGGAGATATCACAATACCAGAAGTTAAACTCTACTACAGAGCAATAGTAACAAAAATGGCATGGTATTGGCACCAAAATAGACAGGTAGATTAATGGTACAGAATAGAAGATTCAGAGACAAACCCACATAAGTACAGTTATCTCATACTAGACAAAGGTGCCAAAAGCATACAATGGAGAAAACATAGCCTCTTCAGCAAACGATGCTGGGAAAATAGGGAATCCATATGCAGTAAAATGAAATTAAACCCCTATCACTCACCATGTGCAAAACTCAACTCAAAATGGATCGAGGACCTAGGAATTAGACCTGAGATCCTTCACCAAACAGAAGAAAAAGTAGGCCTGAATCTTCATCATGTTGGCTTAGGACCAGACTTCCTTAACAAGACCCCCAGAGCCCAAAAATATAAGCAAGATTCAATAAATGGGATGGATTCAGGCTAAAAAGCCTTTTCTCAACAAAGAATACAATCAATAATGTGAAAAGAGAGCCTACAGAGTGGTAGAAAATATGTACCATGCACACTTCAGATAGAGCACTGATCTCCAAAATTTATAAAGAACTTAAAATACTTTACACCAAAAATACAAAGAACCCAATCAATAAATGAACTAAGGAACTGGGCAGACACCTCACAGAAGAAGATATACAGGTGATCAACAAACATATGAAAAAGTGCTCATCATCTCTAGTAAGTAGAGAAATGCAAATCAATACCACCCTAAAATTTCATCTAACTCCATTCGGAATAGCTATTATCAAGGACACAAACAATAATAAGTGTTGGCATGGATGTGGGGAAAAAGACACACTCATACATTGCTGGTGTATGAGTTGCAAATTGGTGTAGCCACTCTGGAAATCAGTATGAAAATTCCTCAGAAAACTTGAAATGGACCCACCTTTGTCCTAGTTATCCCACTCCTCAGTTTATACCCAAAGGACCTAAAATGAGCATACTACAGTAAAGCAGCCACATCAATGTTCATAGCTGCTCAATTCACAATAGCTACATTGTGAAACCAACTTAGATAGCCTTCAATTGATGAATGGAGAAAGAAACTGTGGTATATATGCACAATGGAATATTAGTCATAATGAAGAATAAAATTATGGCATTTGCTGGTAAATGGATGGAATTGGAGAATATCATGCTAAGTGAAAAAAGCCAAGCCAAAAAAAATGAAGGCCAAATGTTTTCTCTGATAAGTGGATGATGATACATAGTGAGGGGAGGTAGAGGGGGTGATAAGAGAAGAATGGAGGAACTTCAGATCGTGTAGAGGGAAATGAGGCAGAAGCAGGTGGGGGAAGGAAAGATAGTGGACTGAGACAGACATTATTACTCTATGTACATGTACGATTATAGGAATAGTGTGAATCTACACCGTGTACAATCACAGAAATGAAAAGTTGTACCCCATTTGTGTACAGTGAATCAAAATGCAGTCTGTAAAAATTTTAAAAAGTTTTTAAAAGAAAAAGACTACCTTCATAAAACAGTTATCTTTGTCCTAAAATTAATTTATTTAAAAGGTTCATGGATGCAGTGTCACTTTACATGTGCATGATCCCAAAAATAAACCTAAGAAAAAGTTATTGTTTTTAATAAATTATCACAGATTCTGATTTTAGATTTGTTCTGAAAACATCTCTTTCAATCCCAGATAAAATTAGAAATTTCACTCACTCCATGACTAGCATTCCATAATGTCTTTCTCTGCTTTAGCATATTATAAACAGTGGAAACCCCTATATAAAGATGGCCTACTTGACTCCTTCGCAGTATAATCATGAGCTAGGGGTAGATCTGTGAGGACTTGATCTGTGGAAACTAGATCATAAATAGATTTTGGAAACTATGATTGGGTATTTTTGTCGCTTTAATTTTTATTAGTTCTTTTTAGCTATACATGACAATAGAATGTATTTTGACATATCATACATGGAGTATTACTTCCCATTTTTACTGTTATACATGATATGGAGTTATACTGGTCATGTATTCATATAGGAACATAGGAATGTTATGTCAGATTCATTCTACTGTCTTTTCCATTCCCATTCCCCTTCCTTTTACCCCACTCCCCCCTCTAATCTGGTGCACTTCCTTTCCTCCCTCCCTCCAACCCCTCCCGCCTATTGTTTGTTTTGTTTTGTTTTGCTTTGGTTTGGTTTTTGTTTGCAATGCTGGGGATTGAACTCAGGGTCTTGTGCTTACAAGACAAGCACTCTATCAACTGAGCTATATCCCCAGCCCACCCACTGCCTATTCTGAGTCAGCATGCACATATTAGAAAAAACATTTGGCCTTTGGTTTTTTGGGATTGGTTTATTTCACTCATGATAATCTCCAATTGATTCACTGACCTGCACAAGCCATAATTTCATTCATCATTATGGCTGAATAATATTCCATTGTGTATGTATACTACATTTTCTTTATCCATTCATCCATTGAAGGATACCTGGGTTGCTTCCATAGTTTGGCTCTTGTGAATTGAGCTGCTCTAAATATGGATGTGACTGTACCATTGTAGTATGCTGATTCTAAGTCTTTTGGGTATATACCCAGAAGAGGGAAAAACTGGGTCAAATGTTGTTACCATTCCAAGTTTTCTGAGGAATCTCCATACTGCTTTGCAGAGTGGTTGCACCAATTTGCAGTCCCCCCAGCAATGTATGAGTTTATCTTTTTCCCCACATCCTCGTCAATATTTATTGTTACTTGTATTTTTGATAATTGCCATTCTGGCTGGAGTGAAATGAAATCTCAGTGTAGTTTTAATTTGCATTTCTCTAATTGCTAGTGATGTTGAACATTTTTTCATGTATTTGTTGATGGATCATATTTTTTCTTCTGAGAAGTGTCTGTTAGGTTCCTTTGCCCATTTACTGATTGGGGTTTTTTTGGTATTAAGATTTTTTTATGTTGATAGACCTTTATTTTATTCATTTATTCATTTGTGGTGCTGATATTTGAACCCAGTGCCTCACACATACTAGGCAAGTGCTCTACCCCTGAGCCATAACCTCAGCCCAGGTATTAAGGTTTTTTGAGTTCTTTGTATATCCCCAAAATTAATGTTCTATCTGAGGTGTGGGTGGCAAAGATTTTCTCCCATTCAGTAGGCTCTCCTTTCACACTCTTGATTGTTTCCTTTGCTGTAAAGAAACTTTTTACTTTGATATCGTCTACTTGCTGATTCTGATATTTACTTTTTTTGCTTTGGAAATCTTGTTGAGGAATTTGGTTCCTAAGCCGACATGATAGAGATTTTGGCCTGCTTTTTCTTCTAGAGGAACAGGGTCTCTGGTCTAATGCCTATGTCCTTGATCCACTTTGAGTTTATTTTTGTGCGGGGTGAGAAATAGGAGTCTAATTTCATTTTGTTACATATGCATTTCCAGCTCAACCAGTACCATTCATTGAAGAGGCTATATGATGGGATTTTTAAACTTATTGTAGAAGAAAAGAGATTGAAAGTTTCTGAGTAGGATGTAAAAGAATGACAGTATTTAATGACAATTAGTCTGATAAGAATATTTAGGATAACTAGGAAGAAGGAAAGCACAGAGTCAAAATTGTAAGGAAACGGTTAGAGTCATCTAGACAGAAAGTGGTAAGGTTTCAAACTATGGGAATGGTAGAAGAACTACAAAGCAAAGAAAGTGATGACAGAACTTGGAAATTTTATTAGGCATGGAATATGAAGAATAAATGGATGATGGGTGAATGAATATTTTCCCCTCCTCATAAATGTAACAGTCATATTTTAATTTTTTCTCATCTGCTTTCTCTGAAGTAGTGCTTTCCTTTATCATCTCTAAGCTTAGCACTAGAAGTGTATCAGAGAACCAAAGTTCCCAAGATCCCCCTTGGTCATATTGCATAAGTCCTTCCTGTTTCTTTCCTCCCTCCCATTCTTGCTGATGATGATCCTTTTTGCAGTCATTTCCATTTTATCTCTTATCCTCAGTATGTTTCCTCTCCCTGCTAAAGGCATGAATTCCTTGCTTTTACATGTTTCTTTTGGATTCTTGTCCAAAATTCCTCTCACGTGAAAGGCCACCTATTTAAAGTGGCCAATGAGGTATCAATGTGAACCTATCAAGTATACCCTAAAATTTTCTTTTCTTCCAGCACTGCAAACAGGTGGTATTTACTTCTCTTTTTCCTTATTATGCGTAATTAGAGTGAAAATAGTGGATCCATGACAAAGCTGAACATTTATATAAAAAAAAGAATCAAAGAGAACTATATCAGGAAGAATCTTGGGATTTATATCAGAAGAACCTGAAGAGCCTCAGGATGTCTGCATGTCTGCAGGCACTGTAAAGAGGCAATGGGAAAGAGTGAGGGTAGTGTTGGAGACCATCATCTCCCCACAATGGAGGTTTTGGTAAAGTCCACAAAAATAAACTCACAGGTGAAATAACAAGACATGGAAGATATGAGACAAGCTTGAATATAAACTTGAATGAATTCACATACCAGCAACCTTGTAAACATGGAACCAATGACCTGAATTTCTAATGAAATTCAGATTTATTAAGCACCAAATAATTTATGCTGGAGAATAAAATCATCAATGTGGAAAATCTTTCAAGAGTTCAAATATTATTTAACATGCAAATATTATTAAGCATTCTCTTGGTGGAGAGAAATGCCATCAATGTAGTAGATATGGGAAAGGTTTCAGGCAGAGTTCAAAGCTTGTTAGGCATCAGAGAAAGACTTTATGAAAATAATAGTGTGGCAAAGGTTTTGGAGGGAGCTCAGATCTTATTATACATTGGGGAACTCACACTGGGGAAAGAGCCTTCAGGTACAAAGAATGGGAGACATTCAGCATTCAGCCTGAACTCAATGTTTTATCCTGCATCGTAAAATTCATACCAGAGAGAAACCCTGTGAATGTAGTGAATGTGGGAAAACCTTCAGAGTGAGTTCGCACCTTATTCAACACTTAGGAAGCCATACTGGAGAGAAATTCTATGAATGTAGCAAGTTTAGTGGAGACTTCAATCTGAACTCAAACCTCAGCCAACATTGGAGAATTCACATGAGGGAAAATCTATTAATGTAAGGAACTTAAATTTATATGGAAATACTAAGGAAATGGCAAAATGTGAAAACTTAAATAAAAAATAATACTGAGGGAGATGAATTGTAGACTATTGTTTCTCATTCTCAGATTTCCCATTCTATAAATGATCTTCATTTCAGTTTCTGAGCTTTCTGGTGATGTGCCTTTTCTCTTATTGCCTGCTAAATTCAAAAAAGAAGAACAGAATTGGGGGAGGCTAGTAAATAAGTTAGTCCACAGCAATGGGAGTGTAGAGAAACAGAGACTGTCTTGGGAAATAACCATGATTACAGCGTGAGAAAAGGTGGACTCATGTACAGAGACCAGTTGTCAGGCCTTGTTAATTCTCCTTGTTAATTAATTCTGCACATAAGGAAACAGGCTGAGTCCATGAGTAAAATTTGTAGAGTAGGGCTGGGGATCAAACCCAGGGCCTCACACATGCTAGGCAAGGACTCTACCACTAAGTTACACTCCAAGCCCAAGAAATAAAATATCTTGTGCACTGCACTGTGGAACAATGTTTTCAGAACGCTTTTTTAGAAAATGAATACCATGGCACTAAATACAATGGTCATATTAAGTTATAGAGTCATGTCAAACAAGAGGACATATACAGTGGTGGCATTCCAATATGAGGCTAAAATATGTCCAGAGATCATGCCAGAAAATAAACATAACTAGAACATTAGATGAAGCAAGAGACCAGGATCCAGAGATTAAAGCTAGATGAGGGAAATAGAAGTGAATTAAGTAAAAGTTGGGTTGGGATGAGGAGGGATGTTCAAAGAGAACTAAATTTTGGAATCTGGAGGGTAGAAACAATAGCATAACCAGACTCACTGCCAGCCTTCTGCTATCATTTTTGGCACTTTTCCAGGGTAAGTCGATAGGGACTGTAGTTTTAGGGAGCTCTCCTGAAAGAGAAACTGGCTGGAAAATCTGGCTACTAAAAATTGTAGAAGAGGGCTAGGGGTGATAGTACTAAAAGTAACAGTAACAGCATTCTATTAATGCTGGCAGTCAAATGTTCCTACAAGTCTTGTCTCAATCCCAAAAAGGAACAAGATAAGTTAGATTAAGTTAAGGCTAATAAATCTCATATTAGTAGTGTTTCCAATGAACACTTCTTAAATAATTAACATGTCTATGTGTAGAACTGAGCAAAGGCCTGACCCATATAAAATGAAAGCGGAGATGCAAAGCCTTATCCTTGTAGTTACTCACTGAGCATCTATAGGTCTCAAAGAAGAGTCACTGCTTTTAGTAAAAGCAGCCTAAATCCCTATTATAATCTCTTAACATTTGTTTTTAATAGCTTTGTACTAAAAATGTTCTGATAGAATCCAAGTTACACAATATTTGGTTTGATTTTTAAGGTAATAAAATGACCCCAAAGTTGTTTTTACAGGCACTGTGCTAATGTATCCTAATATTACAATTCTCTAAGTGCTATTATTTTCCCCATTTATGGATGAGAAAACTGAGTGCAGCAAAATTAAGTACAGTACCTTGCTCAAGATCATGTAATAGAAGATGGAACCAGGATTTCAACACATATTTCATTCCAGCACCCTAGTTCTTAACCCTTAACCTTAATTATGTCACTGATAGTATTACTAGGAGACACAGCATCAGAAAAGATAGTATTTCTGTATCACAAACTCCAGAACTGTAGGGGCAGAAAAGTGTAGTTCCTTCCCTCTTAAAGGTCATGACACTGCTATGACAAAAGACAAGTTAAGGTGGCAAATGCAAATAAGAAGTTTTACATGACACAGGAGACTTCAAAATGAAAACCCAAAGACCTAAGGTAAACTATCCATTTTTATGCTTAGGATCAATGATGCACAGACAGTTGTAAAAAGCATGTAAAAACATAAAGTAAAAAGAATAAAACCTAATGGTAACAAACTGAGTGATAACAGACCCAGTAAGACCTTCCTGTTAGATTCTTTTTAGCCTTTCAGGAGCATTTCTATCTCCCAACTGTGAGGCAGAATCCCTCTGGAATGAGGGTCTAACAACCCACTAAATCTACACAAGGAAGATCTAAGAATTTCTTTATAGACAGAAAGGTGGGGGGAAATTAGAGTAATATTTTTAGACTTAATGGCTTCCTTTGGCGAAAAGGGGTTCTAGTTTCTATTACTTGCTTTGGGAAGAGAATTCTGATTTCTCTGACTTCCTTGGGAATTGAATGAGAGAGGAGAGACAGGAGGGCAGTGAAGGTCAAGGAGACCTTCATTCTGAAGTTTTTTCCAATGTCCTTTAGTTCAAAATACAGAGCATGTCAAAGCACCATACTTTGAGGAATTGTTTTCTGAGCTCCAACAGTGACTCACAGCAACATTTGTACATTCAAAGCAGTATTTAAATTCCATTGGATACATTTAAACAAGCTATGTAGCAGGTTCCTTTTTTAAATGCCAACATATACAATACTCCTGGAAATCATATTATTTTAATTTGAGCACTAGTGTTCTCTGGTTGTGTGGCTCTCAGGGAGCACCTGCGTCTGGGTACATCTTGCTCCTTGGCTGTGCGGACTTGGGCAGGTCACTTGAACTTTGTGCATGGATCCAGGTTGAGTGGAACAGCACATTACAGCATATACCTGGGTGTGTGTTAATCCTCCTTTCTCTTGCTCTCCTTCTGGCTCCTTTATGATCAAGATTGAGTGCCCTGATGGGAATACTGTGGCTTCCAGTTGAGTGATGTAGCAGCCTAGTGATAGCACCGCATAAAGGTGACGAGTCCTGCTTCCGCCGGTATTGAAGTATAATGCCAGAGAAGCACGCCAAGGCAAGCATGTTAAGCAGGCTTTATTTGAAAGTAGCAATACAAACTTCTCCCAGGTGGGAGAAGGGGGGCCATGACTGATATTCTGGAATCCCCAAGAAGTGAGCGGGTCCTACATCTTTTATAGGTTAGGGTCTTCTTTTGTTTTGCCCCTTCCTTGGACCCTTATCTCTCCTTCCTGCCCATATGGCGGTGGTGACACAGCAAAAAGGTGAGGTGCAAATGGCAGAGGGGAAGGGTCACATGGAGATTCAGGTGGGGGCCCAGGAGGCTTTAATCAGCAACTCCCTGCCTACAGCTGTTGGGGAGGGGCAGTTAAGCAGGTAACCTTGGTGATCAAAGGTCTCTGGAGGCAATGACATTCCAATCTCCCAGGGGCATCTCCAACTTCCCAGACTCCATTCCTCAATTTGACCAGATTCCCTGATTTCTACACTAACTGCCTCTCAATTCTGGCTTCATTAATACATGGTAGGTTGATAACGTTCGGGAGGGTGGTGCGGTTGACATTGACCAGGGAAGTAGATAGGGAAATCCAGAGGTCCACAGACAAGAATGGAGAAGTAACACCTGCTTGGAGGGTGGGTCTGGATTAGTCCCACCCTTCAGGAGGGTGGATAGACTCCAGGCTTCTGAGATGGCACCCTGAAGCTCTTTTTTGGATAAAGTGAGTTGTGCATCAAAATCCAGAATGCCTAGGCAACCGGATTTACAGACTCCACAAGACACGCAGTAAACCACATGAGCTTATCATTGCAGAAGTCTTTGAAGCTCCTGAAGTGCCAGACCAGGCCCGACCAGGCCAGGTTCACAGATACGCCCTGTGGTGGGGCAGGATCACCTAATTGTGGCTAGGAAGCATCCTCCCCTTGCCCAAGTAAAACTCGCGGGAAGAGAGCTGGGCTTTTTAGCCATGGCTCCCAGATCAATGGATGTAGGGGGGAGGAGCTCCTTCCTCACTCAGTCACTCACTGGAAGCACTGGCAAAGACACCAAAAGGGCTGGACTGGGAAGGGGCCTGCCGACCACCTCAGAATCCCCAGCTACCAGCTGTCACCTATGGAGGGTTGAAGATTTGCAGTCCTGAGTCCCAGGTGTGTGTCTATAATGGGCCATCAGTTTCTCTAACAGTCGCTGAAGCCAGAATTGAGGACAGGCAGTTAATGTAGAATAGGGAATCTGGCCAAGTCGATGAATGAAGACCATTTGAGTCTGGGAAGTTGGAGACCACTGCCACTGGGAGATTGGAATGTCAGTGTCTCCAGTGCCTTTTTGATTAGCAAGTTTACCTAACTGCCCCTCTCAGAAAAGCTGCAGGCAAGGAATTGCTAATTAGTGCCCCCTGGGCCCCTACCTTCTCAAACCTCCCAGCTGCTCTTCCCCCTGCCATCTGCTTCTCATCTTTTTTGCTTTGTCACATGCAGCTCCTGGGCCTAGTCACAAAGGGAAGAAGGAGAGAGATAAGGGGGAGAGAATGGAACAAAGACCCTAATCTATAAAAGATGCAGAGTGTGCTCACTTCTAGGGATTCTAGAACATCAGCCATGACCCCCTTCTCCCTCCTGGGAGAAGTCTGTGTTACTACTTTTAAATAAAATCTGCTTAATATTTGCTTGCCTTGGCGTGCTTCTCTGATGTTATACTTCAACATCTGAGGAAGCAGAACTCATCACCGATAAATAGCAGTATCACCGTGGAGTACTGGAATCTTTTTTGTAGTCTTTCAGATCCTTGTGGCTTAAGGGACACAGTGTCTGGGGTTCCTTGTGGTTGCTCATCATTGATATGCAAGTTCGGGTTATGTTAATACCCGGTGATGAGTTCTGCTTCCTCAGGTGTTGAAGTATTGTTGTACCCAAAGAAAATAAAATCATCCAAGCCGATCACGTAAAGCCAAAAGAAGCCTTTATTTTAGCTGGCCTGCGACGATTGCCCTTACACCTAAAAGCGGTGTGCCGGGTAATCCCGCACTAGTTCATCTGCTGCCAACCTTTATAGGGCACGGGAAGGGATTGGGGTGGGGCTATAGGGAGGGGGAGGGACTGGGGTGGGCCATAGGAAGGGGATTTGGGGTTGGGGTGGGCTATAGGAAGGGGATTTGAGATTGGGGTGGGGCTGACTCTCCGGAGCGCACTGGAGAATCTCCCTGGGGAACACAACATTTTAATCTGTTTTCTGTTGCTATAACAGTGTAACTCCAGAGAATCATGCCAAAGCAAGCATATTAAGCAGGTTTTATTTAAAGGTAGTAACACAGACTTCTCCTGGGAGGAAGAAGGGGGCCATGGCTGATGTTCTAGAATCCCTGAGAAGTGAGAGCACCCTACATCTTTTATAGGTTAGGGTCTTTGTTCTGTTCTTTCCCTTCTTATCTCTCCTTCCTGCCTACATGACTAGGCCCTGGTGACACAGCAAAAAGGTGAGATGCAAATGGCAGGGGGAAGGGCCAAATGGAGATTCAGGTAGGGCCCAGGGGGCATTAATTAGCAACTCCCACTTAATCATGGTGCACTATCTTTTTAATATGTTTTGTATGCAATTTGCCAGTATTTTATTATTTTGTTTGTTTGTTTGTTTGGCATCAGTGTTCATCAGGGACATTGGTCTGAAGTTTTCTTTCCTTGAAGAGTCTTTGGTATTGGTATGAGGCTGATACTAGCTTCATAGAATGAATTTGGAAGGGTCCCTTCCTTTTCTGTTTCTTGGAAGAATTTGAGGAGTATTGGTGTAAGTTCTTCTTTGAAGGTCTTGTAGAACTTGGCTGAGAATCCATCTGGTAGTGGACTTTTCTTTGTTGGTAGGACTCAGATGGTATCTCCAATTTTCATTGCTAAAAATTGATTGTTTAAATTTTCTATATTCCCTTGATTTCATTTGGGTGGGTCATATGTCTCTAGAAATTTGTTGATGTCTTCAGGATTTTCTATTTTATTGGAGTTTAGATTTTCAAACAAGCTTCTAACTACTCTCTGTATTTCAGTGGTGTCCATGGTGATATTTTCTTTTTCATCATGAATTTTAGTAATTTGGGTTTTCTCTCTCTTTTTCATTGTTAATTTGCTTAAGGGTTTATCAATTTTTCTATTTTTAGAAGAAGCGACTTTTTGTTGCATTGATTTTTTAAAATTTTTTGTCTCAATTTTATTAAATTTGACTCTGATTTTTATAATTTCTTGTCTTCTGCTGATTTTGGTACTGGTTTGTTCAACCCTAAGTGGATCAAGGACCTAGGCATTAGACCAGAAACTCTATACTTACTAGAAGAAAAAGTAGGCCCAATTCTCCAACATGCCAAGTTGGGAACTGAGTTCCTCAACAAAACCTCCTAAAGCACAAGAGGTAAAATAAAGAATCAATAAACAGGATGATGTCAAACTGAAAACCTTCTTCACAGCAAAGGAAACAATCAAGAATGTGTACAGAGATCCTACAGATTGGGAGAAAATTTTCACCACCAGTAACTCAGGTGAGGCATTAATTTGCAGAATATACAAAGAACTCAAAAAAAAATACCCAGAACAAAAACACCAAATAAAAAAATCAATAAATGGGCAAAGGAACTGAACAGATACTTCTCAGAAGAAAAAATATGATCCATCAACAAATATATGAAAAAATGTTCAATATCACTAGCAATTAGAGAAATGCAAATTAAAACTACACTGAGATTTCATCTCTCTAGCCAGAATGGCAATTATAAAGAATACAAGTAACAATAATGTTGGAGAGGATATGAGGAAAAAGGTACACTCATACATTGTTGGTGCAACCACTCTGCAAAGCAGTATGGAGATTCCTCAAAAAACTTGGAATGAAACTAATATTTGACCCAGTTATTTCCACTCCTCAGTATGTACCCAAAGGACTTAAAAATAGTGTGCTATGGTGATGCAGCCACATCCATGTTTATAGCAGCTCAATTCACAAGAGTCAAGCTATCAAAAAAACCTAGGTGCCCTTCAATGGATGAATGGATAAAGAAAATGTAGCATATATACACAATGGAACATTATTCAGCCATAATGATGAATGAATTATGGTATTTGTCAGTCAATGGATGGACTGGAGTCTATCATGCTAAATGAAATAAGTCAATCCAAGAAAAAGTAAAGGCCGAATGTTGTCTCTGATTTGTAGGTTCTAACCCAAAACAAGAGAGGTTGTGGAAGTGAATAATAGAAATCCTTTGGATTAGACAAAGGGAAAAAAAGGGAAGGAAAGGGGAGGAGAATAGGAAAGACATTAGAATTAATCAGTACTAACTTTCCTAGCCTTGTATTTGTATACAAAACCAGGATAGCTCCACATCATGTACAACCACAAGAGTGGGATCCTAAACAGAATAAGTTATACTGTATGTATGTATAATTGCCAAAATACATTCTATTGTCATGTATAACTAAAAGAATAAATAAATTTAAGAAAATACAAGTAACAATAAATATTGGTGAGAATGTGGGGAAAAAGATTCACTCATACATCGTTGGTGGAACTGCATATTGGTACAATGCCTCTTCAAAACAGTATGAAGATTCCTCAGAAAACTTAGAATGAAACCAACATTTGACCCAAGTACCCCACTCCTCAGTTCATACCCAAAGGACTTAAAATCAGCATACTACAGTGATGCAGCCACATCTATGTTTATAGCAGCTCAAATCACAATAGCTAAGCTATGGAACCAACCCAGGTATCCTTAAACAAATGAATGAATAAAGAAAATGTGGTATATATACACAATGGAATATTACCCAGTGAAAAAGAAGATTGAAATTATGACATTTACTATTTAATGGATGGAACTGGAGACTATTATGTTAAGTGAACTAAGCCAATCCCAAAAGAACCAAAGGTCAAATATTCTCTCTGATCTGCAGATGTTAACACATAATAATGGGGTGAGAGGGAAGAATAGAACTTCATTGGATTAGACAAAGGGAATGAAGGGAAGGGAGGGGAGATGGAAATAGGAAAGATAATAGAGTGAATCAGACACAACTTTGTGTTCATATATGAATACACACCAAGTGTAACTCCACATCATGTACATACACAAGAATAGGATCCTAATTAGAATAATTTATACTCCATGTATGTGTATGTCAAAACACACTCTACTGTCATACATAAAAATAAACGAATAAATAATAAAAAAGAATCAATACACAGGATGGAATCAACTAAAAAGCTTCTTCACAGCAAAGGAAACAATCAAGAATGTAAAGACAGAGTCTACTGAATGGGAGAAAATCTTTGCCACCTGCAACTCAGAGCATGAATATCCAGGATATATAAAGACATCAAAAAACTTAACACCAAAAGAAAACCAAATATCCTAATCAATAATAGGCAAAGGAACTGAAAAGACACTTTTCAGGAGAAGAAATATGATCCATCAACAAATATATGAAAAAAAATGTTCAATATCACTAGCAATTAGAGAAATGCAAATAAAACTACACAGATTCCATCTCACTCCAATCAGAATGGCAATTATCAAGAATACAAGTAACAATAAATGTTGGTGAGGATGTGGGGAAAAAGGTACACTCACATACATTGCTGGTGGGACTGCAAATTGGTGCAACCATTCTGTAAAGCAGTTTGGAGATTCCTCAGAAAACTTGGATTGGAACCAACATTGGCCCCAATAATCCCGCTCCTTGGTTTATACCCACAGGAATTAAAATCATCCTACTACAGTGATGCAGTCACATCCACATTATAGCAGCTCAATTTAAAATATGTAAGTTGTGGAACCATCCCATGTACCCTTCAACAGATGAATGGATAAAGAAACATGGTGTATATACACGATGGAATGTTATTCAGCCATAAATTAGAATGAAATTATGGCATTTGCCAGTAAATGAATGGAACTGGAGAATATAATGCTAAATGAAGTAAGTCAATCCCAAAAAGGCAAAGCCTGAATGTTCTTTCTAATATGTGGATGCTAACACACCATGGGTTGGGGGTGGGTGATAGAAGTTCTTTGGATTTGACAGGGGAATGAAAGGAAGGATGGAGGATGGAAATAGGAATGACAGCAGAATGAATCAGACACAACTTTCCTATGTTCATATATGAATACACAACCAATGAAACTCCATATCATGTACAACCACAAGAATGGGATCCATTATACTCCATGTACGTATATCAAACTATACTCTACTATCATATATATCTAAATAGAACAAATAAAAAATAACAATTGATACCCTTCAGTGTACTGTTTCTAGTAGGTTAAGTGTATTCAAATGCATTTATTTTGCAGGGCTGGGGATTGAACCCAGGGCGTTGTGCTTGCACTCTATCAACTGAGCTACGTCCTCAGCCCATCAAATGAATTTTCAACTTAAGATACTTTCCACTTAAGATGGGCTTATTGTAAATATGTTGTTATGGTGTGAATCTGAAATATCCTCCCACCATAGGCTCCCATGTTAAAGGACTGATCTCCAATGCAACCATGTTCAGAGGTGGGGGCTTATAGATTGGAGAATAAGGCTCTAATCTCATCAGTGGATTAATCCATTTGATTGATTAATAATTTGAATGGACTGTTGGGAGGTGGTTAAAATTGTAGGAGGGAGTGCATCCTTGGGATCATGCCTTTGGGGTCTGTATTTTGTCCCCAGCTCCTTGTCCCTTGCTTCTTACCCAACTGTCACTCTCTGCTTCCTGAGTGCCATGAGATGAGCAGCTTTCCTCCACAATGGATATTCTACCTCACCTCACACCCAAAGCAATGGACTGAAAACTCTGAAATCATGAGCCAAAGTTGATTTTCTCAGGTATTTTGTCACAGTATTGAAAAGTTGATTGACACATATGAAAGGTCAAGGAGCATTTTTAGTTGCTTTCAGTGCTTCTTTCTTTGTGCCATCAGACCCATGGTAAATTTCAGGTTTTTGCTAAAATGTTTACCATCCCAACTACCCCATCCTGGTGCCTCATGCCCACACACACACATATGCATGCCTACCCAGTTTAACTTATTTTATAATATAAAACCTGTGATCACACCTTCTCCACTCTCCTGTCAAACCAACTCATATCTTTCTTCAAGACTCAACTCAGTTGTCATCTTCAGAAAGTCTTTCTTGATACCTACCCCCACATGTTTGAGTTATGTGATGCACTTTGTACTAATTCTATGATAGTGTTTATCACACTATATTACCCACTTCATTTGTCTGAAGCACATATGTATTTCCAGCAACTGATATGTAGGAAATGCTAGATAAAAGGTGAATGATAAAGTCTAAGAAAGGAATAATATGGAAAAATGCAAATCATGATAGATCATGCACAAGTAGCACTTTGAGACTTATTGTCTTCTGAAGGAATAAAGTTAACAAGAGGATCTGGAACAAAACTGAAGATCCCAAAAAGATTTTTATTTCTCTTTTTCCTTTTTGGGGGCTATCGAGTATTGCAACTAACATGTGCCTTATAAACTGAAAATAAACAGGATTGAGGTGAGAGGAAAAGAAAAACATATTGAAGGCTATTGTAATGGCTCCAGCTCAACATTTTGAGGGTCAAAAGTAGGGCAGTTTCAGATGGTGATAGAGGAAGAAAGGTAAGCAAGAGAGCTAAATCACTTGTGCCAAAATTCTGGAAATTTCAGAAAATATGACAGTTCCTCTTTTTTATTCCTATCCTGGCTTGAACAAGAGAACCCAGGTATAAGAATTAAGATCTTTCTATGTCTGCTGGGTAAAAATGATGTCCATTTTACCCCAAGGGAAAATGAAGGATGTCATTGTTAGAAATAGTGTCATCTAAAAAAAAATGAGCCATGCTTTCTTCATTATGGTCCTCTTTGTTCTATCATTGTTCTTTGTTCTACTTTTAATGACTGTAGATTACATTTTACCTATTGGGATACCATTAGTGCATCTTAGTCTTATTAGGAAAGTCACTTTTAACAACATTGTCAGGATGTTAGAGATTCCACATGCCAGGGTTTCCCTAAATAACTGAATCTTGCTATTTGTTGGTCGAAATTTTTTTAATAGTGCTGGGCGTGGTAGGCACACATCTGTAATCGTAATCCCAGCTACCAGGGAAGGTGAGGCAGGAGAATCACAAGTTTGAGGCCAGTTTGGGAAACTTAAGGAGACTCTGTCTCAAAATAAAATTTTAAAAAGGAATTGGAATGTAGCTCAAGGATAGAACAGTTGTCTACCAAGTACAAGGCCCTGGATTTTATCCCTAGTACTGAAAACAATTATTATTTGCAGTGGACAATTGATGGGCATACTGCTGAGATAAATGACATGTTTTTAGAGTAGACTAAACATAATCTATCCTTTTCATGAAGGTTTAAGCAAAACATTGGGAACCTCACTCTGGTTTTCTGCTCTTGGCAACTTGTAGCTGTAGTATGCTGGGTACTATCCACTAATTTTTGTATAACTCTTCAAATGTAGCTCAAGTCAAGAATCCCAGTCTGTGAATCATGAAGGGCTTGTATGCTCAACAAATGAGTTTAGATTCTATTCTGGTGACGTTAGAGTTAGGTGTTCAGAGCTTTGAGTCCTTGGGCAGTTTGTTTGTTTTTTTGCTTGTTTGTTTTTGTGCTGGGGATTTAACTCAGAGGCCACATCATCATCCCTTTTTTCTTTTATTTTAGTTTTTGTATTTTTAGACCGGGTCTCACTGAGTTTCTTAGGGCATTGCTACGTTGCTAAGGCTAGCCTTGAACTTGGGATCCTCCTGCCTCAGCCTCCCAAGTTGCTGGGATCACAGTCAGGTGCCACCAGGTCCATCC
Organism: Glaucomys volans; assembly: GCA_020662805.1. NCBI lineage: Eukaryota > Metazoa > Chordata > Mammalia > Rodentia > Sciuridae > Glaucomys > Glaucomys volans. The sequence continues at coordinate 51,688 of JAJEJO010000975.1, forward strand.
TCAGGCACTTTTTTAAACTTAGTAGTGTACAGTATCGGTATGATAAATACAATCTACAAATGGTATGCAAAGTCAGAATAATTATTTTAATGACAAACAAATACATAATTGTATACTTTAGAACCTCCACTGGAGAAATGAGGTATATGGTGAGCCATCTGACCATATAGCTCCTAGTAAATAACATACCTGCTATTTTAAACCTGCATTGTAATAAAAGAATATGAACAAATAAGACAATATCAAACAGAAGTGGTATGAGAACAATGAATTGAAGTGAAACACTGCAACTAAATGACAACTAAAACTGAATGTTTCATTTCAATGACAATTGTTTTTTCTAAAATTTCTATTCAGTTTTCATACTATCCCTTCTTGTTCTGCTTATTTTAGGCAGAAGAATTATGGGAATAGGGGTAAGAACAGATGGAAATCCATGGTTTTTTAAAAGAACCTTCTCTCCATTAATAGCTGTTTGCTTGGGAAGACTCAAAAGTCCCACCTAATGCAGTTTCAGGCTTGAAAGCTTCCCAGTGTTTCCCTTTGCAAGAAAAGTAATGAGGTCTTTTGGGGCCAAAGCAATTTCTGTTCTATTCCCACATGATAACACCCTCTTTATGTTCAAGGTGTCAAGACTCAAAGTTCTTTATTCTGCACATGTGGAAATGGGATACTTCCCTGTGCTCCAATTCCTCATATTTCAGTATTCCCGGAAGGCTTCAGGAAAACCTGCAGAGAACTATTTCATGGCTTCATGTTGGTACCTGTCACTATTAATTTCCCTTGCCCCACCCTCTACTCAACTTTTGGACTTCCCCAATACACCTATTCTTATCTTAGGTCTTCTGTTGTTTACTGTGCTTATTCATTGAATCAAATTTTCATTCTTCCCTGATTTTTCTCAACTCTTTCTTCAGATCATGCCTTCCTCATCTAGCTCAATCTCTTTTGCTATGTCCCCAATTTTATCCTCAAATACTATAAACCCATTTATTTTGCTACTACATTTAAGGGATATATTTCAAGTGTATGTGTTTAATTTTATCTTATATCCCAGTAATAATTGAAAGCTATACTTTTTTTAGATGATGTGACATGAATTGATAAGGGAGAATTTATTCAAAATCAAGAACTTAACTATAGAATGGAATCCCAAGAAAAGTTACCTGGGCTTTTCCTAAATGTGGAAAAACACAAGAACATGAAGGACAGACTTCAACTAAGAGAACATGTAAGTGTGATGAATGTGGCAAATTTTATCTCAAAACTCAAGCATCAATAAACAAAAAAAATCATACCAGAAGGAAACTTTATTCATGTCATATATGTAATAGAACTTACGCTCCAGTTTACAACTTCTGGATCATCAGAGATCAGTAAGACCCTAACTATGTAATAAGTGTAAATATGTCTTTAATTATAGTTCAGCTTATTCAGCATCAAAGGACCCACTCTGGAGAGAAACTGTCCAATGTAATGAGTGGTAAAGATTTTTTATTATTTCATTGTTATTCAAAACCAGAGAACATACTGGGGAGAGAAACCATACCAGTGAAAAGACTGTGGAAAAGACCTCTCTGAGTTCACATCTGATGCAACATCAGAGAGTTCATACTGGGGAGAAGCCACACCATTGTAGTGAATGTGGGGAAAACTTTAGTCAGTGCTTTGGCCTCTTCCACAGTAGATAATCCACAGTAGAGAGGAACCATATGAATGTGGTAAGTATGGAAAAGCCTTCAGTTTATTGTGGATCTTATTGGACACCAAAGAATCCATAACAGAGAAGTTCCATGCATGTCCTATGTGTCGGAAGGCTTTCATCTGAAGTTCACATGTTCTGGAACATTGAAGAATCCACTTTAAAGAGAAGGCCTTAAAATGCAATGTGTAAAATGTGTATGGAAGTTTCCAGCAGAAGTCAACCCTCATTTTACATCAGTGAACACAACACTAAAAAGAAGCCTCAGGGATGTCAAGCATAGTGTAGCATTATTCATCTATGCTCATTCCTATGGAATATCAGAGAAGTATAACTAGAAAAGGATGCTACCAGGTTGGAGATAAAGCTCAGTTGGTAGAGTAGTTGCCTAATACATGTGAAGCCCTGGGTTCAATCCGCAGCACTACCCAAAAGAAAAAGAAAGAAAAAGAAAAGGAAGGAAGGAAGGGAAAGAAAGATGATAGTTGAAAGGAAAAGAAAGATGGTAGTTGACACAGACAAGCACCTGAAGTGTGCCAAGCAAGATTCTCTGCTACTACACACATCATCTGATGAACAGCTTTACTTTAATTACTTACATATTGGCCTTCCAATTAAAATTTTCTATGAAGAAAAGGTTTTCTAACAGCCTTAATGATTTTTATTAAAGGTTGTTTGGTTTTTTTTTTTTGCAATCTTTTTAAAAATTTTTATTGGTTATTTTAAGTTATACATGACAGTATAATTCATTTTGATTTAATTATACAAGCGTGGAATGTATCTTATTCTACTTAACACTCCATTCTTATGGATGTAAATGATGATGGAATTCACTATGGTGTATTCAGAGACATACATAGGAAAATTATTTTGTTCATTCCACTATATCCCCTGTCCCTTCCCTTCATTCCCCTTTGTCTAATCTACTGAATATCTATTCTTCCCCTTCTACCTATTCTTATCTTAGGTCCCCCTTATTGTGGATTAGCTTCCACATATCAGCAAAAGCATTTGACCTTTGGTTTCTTGAGACTGGCTTATTTCACTTAGCATGATAGTCTCCTGGTCCATCCATTTGAGTGCAAATGTCATGAAGTCATTTTTCTTTATGACTAACACTCCATTGTGTGATCACCAGAAGCGGAAAGTCACTTGATATTTTTCCTTGGATAGAATTTGTAGTAATCTATTGAAAGTCAACAATGGATTGTGCAGCAGCTCCTGGAGAGCTCCAGCGTGGAGCGGCTGGAGTCGCCAGCTCCAGCGGGGAACTTAGGCCCTTTGGCTCCAATTTACAGCTTCCCCGACAGAGAGCGACCATCTGCGACTGCCTGAATCCTCAGAGCTGAGCTCCGGTCTTCAGGCGCCATTGTGCGGCGGCTCCTGGAGAGCTCTGGCCTGGAGCGGCTGGAGTCGCCAGCTCCAGCTGGGACCCTTTGGCACCATTTTACAATATCCCTGGGAGAGAGCAACCACCTGCCACTGCCTGAGCCCCAGCGAGGAGTTCAGGCCTGCCTGGGCTCTCAAGCCCAGTGTCTCCATCACTGAGCACTGTTCTGCGCCCCCACCCCAACTTGGTCTAGTGCCCAGGCCCCCATCCTGGACCGGGGTCTAGCACCTGTGCTGTATCTGATCATCTGTCAACACCAGGCCACCTCTGCCCAGAAGCATTGATCATTCCCAACCTGGTGGTAGTGGGACAGCACCCTTCTTGGGTCACCGCTTGATCAAGCACCTCTCAAACATCAGGTCACTGAAAAATAAGAGGTTTGAACTCTAAGGTATATTTTTATCACAGAACATTTTTTAAATTAGTTGTAATAATAAGATTATTCCTAATATATCCACTATATTCCTACCTTTTTCTTTTATTATTATGATTATCACTCTATCTCCCTTATATCCGTTTCCTTGGAGAATCTTTTTCCTCACGCTAACAACCTATTTCTTTTCATTCCACTTCCACTATTCATATGACATAGTATATCTATAGACTAACTTCTTATTAGTGTTTTGTCCAATAACCCCCCTCATTCTAACTGTTCAGCATTAGGAATTGAAGTCCTTATTGCAAACCTACTGGTTATGCTGTAGATAATAATTTGAACTCTCCTCTGTTTATTAAGACAACACTGTTAATATCTCAATAGGGACTATTTAGATTAAGGACACATATTGTTTATATGGTGTGCTGTCAATATTGATCTCTCAATTCACGGGGAGGAATTGAAAATAGGAAGGAACCCTGTAAGTCCTTAAGGGGAAACTGCAATAACTAGGATTTGCACTACTAGAGGGGAAGATACACTAGCAACATGAGAAAACATGGGAAGAAAAACATCCCAAACAAACCCAGATACTATACCAAAGGAACCCAATGACAGCATGGCAGAAGCATTGTCAGAAAGGTAGCTGTACATAATTTAAATGATCCGAGAAGCAAACGAGGGTTAAAAGAGCAAATGCAGGAAAGGTTAGAAGAGCAACTGCAGGCAGCAAAAGATCATTTCAATAAAGATATAGAGATTCTGAAAAAAAAAAACAAGCAGAAATCCTTGAAATGAAGGTTACAATAAACCAAATTAAAAACTCAATAGAAAGCTTAACCAACAGGCTAAATCACTTGGAAGACAGAACTTCAGACAATGAAGACAAAATAATTAATCTTGAAAACAAACTCAACTAGACAGAGAGGATGATAAGAAATCATGAACAGAACCTCCAGGAGTTATGGGACATCATGAAAAGACCAAATTTAAGAACTATTGGGATTGAGGAAGGCACAGAGACACAAACCAAAGAAATGAATAATGTCTTCAATGAAATAATATCAGAAAATTTCCCAAATCTGATGAATGAAATGGAAAATCAAATTCAAGAGGCTTATCGGACACCAAATGCTCAAAATCACAACAGATCCACACCCAGGCACATTATAATGAAAATACCTAACATACAAAACAAAGATAGAATTTTAAAGGCAACAAGAGAGAAACATCAGATTACATATGGGGGAAACCAACACAAATATCAGCAGATTTCTCAGCCCAGACCCTAAAAGCAAGAAGGGCTTGGAACAACATATTCCAAGCATTGAAAGAAAATGGATGCCAACCAAGAATATTATACCCAGCAAAACTTACCTTCAGATTTGAAGATGAAATGAAATCCTTCCATGATAAATACAAGCTAAAAGAATTCACAAATAGAAAGCCTGCCCTACAGAAAATCCTCAGCAAAATAATCCAAGAGGAAGATATGAGAAACAACAATGTAAGTCAGCAAAGGGAAGAATTACCCTAAAGGAGCAGCCAATTAAAGGAAAAACAAGTAAGATAAAAATCCAAAAATAAGTCAAAATGACCAGGAATGCAAGTCATATCTCAATAATAACCCTAAATGTAAATGGTCTAAACTCATCAATCAAAAGACATAGACTGTCAGATTGGATTAAAAAGAAAGACCCAACAATATGCTGCCTTCAAGAGACACATCTCATCGAAAAACATGCCCACAGACTAAAGGTGAAAGGTTGGGAAAAAACATACCACATACAAGGACTTAGTAAAAAAGAAGGAGTTTCCATCCTCATTTCCAATAAAGCAGACTTCAAGCCAAAGATAGAAGGGATAAAGAAGGACATTTCATACTACTTAAGGGAAGCATAAATCACCAAGACATAACAATCATAAATATTTATGCACCAAACAATGGCCCATCGATGTACGTCAATCAGATCCTTCTCAATTCCAGGAACCAAATAGACCAAAACATGATAATACTGGGGGACTTTAACACTCCTTTCTCACCATTGGACAGAACTTCCAAGCAAAAATTGAACAAAGAAACCATAGAACTCAATGACACAATTGCTAATTTAGACTTAACAGACATATATAGAATAATCCATCCATCAAAAAGCAAATACACTTTCTTCTCAGCAGTTCATGGATCCTTTTCTAAAATAGACCATATGATATGCCACAAAGCCACTCTTAGCAAATACAAAAACATACAGATACTACCTTGTATATTATCAGATCATAATGGAATGAAATTAGAAATCAATGATAAAGTTAAAAACAGAAACGACTCCAACACCTGGAGATTAAATAATACGTTATTGAATGATGCATGGATAACAGAAGACATTAGGGGGGAAATTAAAAAATTCTTAGAGATCAACGAGAACAAAGATACAACATATCAGAATCTCTGGGATACTATGAAAGCAGTGCTAAGAGGAAAATTCATTGCATGGAGTGCATTAATAAAAGAATGAAAAGTCAACAAATCAATGACCTCACATTACAGCACAAAGCCCTAGAAAAAGAGGAACAGATCATCACCAAAAGTAGTAGAAGACAGGAAATAATTAAAATCAGAGCTGAAATCAAAGAAATTGAAACAAAAGAAACAATTCAAAAAATTGACAAAACAAAAAGTTGGTTCTTTGAAAAAATAAACAAAATCGATAAACCCTTAGCCATGCTAACAAAGAGAAGGAGAGAAAAAATCCAAATTACTAAAATTCGTGATGGAAATGGAAATATTACAACACACACAATTGAAATACAAAACATAATTAGAAGCTACTTTGAAAATCTATACTCCAACAAAATAGAAAATCTCAAAGACATCAACAGGTTCCTAGAGGCATATGAGCCACCCAAACTGAATCTGGAGGACATACACAACTTAAATAGATCAATTTCAAGCAAGGAAATAGAAGAAGTCATCAAAAGCCTACAACCAAAAAAGTCCAGGACCAGATGGATTCACAGCCAAGTTCTACAAGACTTTCAAAGAAGAGCTCATTCCAATACTCCTCAAAGTATTTCATGAAATAGAGGAGGAGGGAACCCTTCCAAACTCATTCTATGAAGATAATATCACCCTGACACCAAAACCAGAGAAGGACACATCAAGGGAAGAAAATTTCAGACCAATATCCCTAATGAACATAGATGCAAAAATTCTTAACAACATTTTAGCAAATTGCATACAAAAGCATATTAAAATGATAGTGCACCATGATCAAGTGGGTTTCATCCCCAGGATGCAAGGTTGGTTCAACATCCGGAAATCAATAAATGTAATTCACCACATCAACAGACTTAAAGTCAAGAACCACATGATTATTTCATTAGATGCAGAGAAAGCATTTGATAAAATACAGCACCGCTTCATGCTCAAAACACTAGAAAAAATAGGGATAGTAGGAACATTCCTTAACATTGTAAAGGCCATCTACGCTAAGCCCACAGCTAACATCATTCTAAATGGAGAAAAATTGAAAGCATTCCCCCTGAGAACTGGAACAAGGCAGGGATGCCCTCTTTCTCCACTTCTATTCAACATTGTCCTTGAAACTCTAGCCAGAGCAATTAGACAGATGAAAGAAATTAGAGGAGTACAAATAGGAAAAGAAGAACTCAAACTATCTCTATTTGCTGACAACGTGATTCTCTATTTAGAAGACCCTAAAAATTCCACCTGAAAACTTATGGAACTCATAAACGATTTTAGTAGAGTAGCAGGATATAAAATTAATGCTCATAAATCTAAAGCATTTTTATTTGTAAGTGATGCATCCTCTGAGAGAGAAATTAGGAACACTATACCATTCACAATAGCCTCTAAAAAAATAAAATACTTGGGAATCAATCTAACAAAAGAGGTGAAAGACCTCTACAATGAGACCTACAGAACACTAAAGAATGAAATTAAAGAAAGTCTGAGAAAATGGAAAGATCTCCCATGTTCTTGGATAGGCAGAATTAATATAGTCAAAATGGCCATACCACCAAAAGCGCTATACAAGTTCAATGCAATTCCAATTAAAATCCCAATGATGGACCTCATAGAATTAGAGCAAGCAATCATGAAATTCATTTAGAGGAATAAGAGACCCAGAATAGCCAAAACAATTCTTAGCAAGAAGAGCGATGCAGGGGGTATCACAATACCAGAACTTCAAATATACTACAGAGCAATAGTAACAAAAACAGCATGGTATTGGTACCAAAATAGACAGGTAGATCAATGGTACAGAATAGAGGACACAGAGACAAACCCACATAAATACAGATATCTCATACTTAACAAAGGAGCCAAAAACATGCAATGGAGAAAAGATAGCCTCGTCAACAAATGGTGTTGGGAAAACTGGAAATCCATATGCAGCAAAATGAAACTAAACCCATATCTCTTACCCTGTACAAAACTCAACTCAAAATGGATCAAGGTCCTAGGAATTAGACCAGAGACTCTGCACCTAATAGAAGAGAAAATAGGTCCAAATTTTCATCATGTTGGCCTAGGACCAGATTTCCTTAACATGACTTCCAAAGCGTAAGAAATAAAAACAGGAATCAATGATTGGGATAGAGTCAAACTAAAAAGCTTTTTCTCAGCAAAGGAAACAATCAGGAATGTGAAGAGAAAGCCTTCAGAGTGGGACAAAATCTTTGCCATACACACTTCAGATAGAGCACTAATCTCCAGAATCTACAAAGTACTCAACAATCTTTACACCAAGAACACTAATAACCCAATCAATAAATGGGCCAAAGAAATGAGCAGGCACTTTACAGAGGAATATCTTCAAGCAATCAACAGATTTATGAAAAAATGTTCAACATCCCTAGTTATAAGAGAAATGCAAATCAAAACCACCTTAAGATTTCATCTTACCCCAATTAGAATATCTTTTATTAAGAAAACAGGCAACAACAGGTGTTGGCGAGGATGTGGGGAAAAGGGTACACTCATACATTGCTGGTGGGATTGCAAGTTGGTGCAGCCACTCTGGAAAGCAGTGTGGAGATTCCTTAGAAAACTTGGAATGGATCCACCATTTGACCCAGCTATCCCACTCCTTGGCCTATACCCAAAGGACTTAAAATCAGATTACTACAGTGATGCAGCTACATCAATGTTCATAGCTGCCCAATTCACAATAGCTAGATTGTGGAACCAACCTAGATGCCCTTCAATAGATGAATGGATAAAGAAACTGTGGTATATATGCACAATGGAATATTACTCAGCCATAAAGAAGAATAAAATTATGGCATTTGTAGGTAAATGGATGATGTTAGAGACTGTTATGCTAAGCGAGATTAGCCAATCCCAAAAATCCAAGGGCTGAATGATCTCTCTGATAAATGAATGATGATGCATAATGTGGGGTGGAAGGGTGGGAAGAATGGAGGAAGGATAGATAGCATAGAGGGAAGGGAGGGGTGGGGTTGGGGTCAGGGGGTAATAATAACAGAATGTGTGACAGACATCATTGCCCTGTGTACATGTATGAATGCACAGATGGTGTGACTCTACTTTTTTGTACAACCAGAGAAACAATAGCTGTACTCCATTTGTATTCAATGAATCAAAATTACATTAAAAAAACAACAACAAAGAATATGAAAAAATAAACCAAAATTTAAAGTGCTTATAAAAAAAAAGAAAGTCAACTATAAACAATTCTTCAAAATTCTTCGAGACTAGTTGTTGTGGTAAGAATAAATAAAACACGTGAAGGAAGTCAATATTAAGTTTCAGAGTAAGAAAATCTAAAGTCAAAAACAGGGTCTCCACTGGTGAGAGAAGCACTAAAATTTGAAGCATTTAGTGTGGGAGCAGTTATGGGAATGTAGTGGTATGAGGCCAGAATGGAAAGGTGGGTATAAGTAGAAAGAAAAAGCAGTCAAGAATTAGGGAAAGACAGAGATACTCTCTAAGCAAAGGAAAGCAAAGAGGTGTTAGAGTGGGAAAGGGGGAAAGGGTGAAAAGAGACAAGAGCACCACAAAAACAAACTACATAAAGAAATTGGAAGCAACTGAACCCCAGGGGGTAAAAAGGCTTTAAAGAATCATGAGTTTGAAAAAAAAAAAAGATAAAAGGAAAGGCCTGGGGATATAGCTCAGTTGGTAGAGTGTTCAGCCCTGGGTTCAATCCCCAGCACTGCAAAAAAAAAAAAAAAAAAGCATGAGGTTGTAGGTTTCTAGATGTTGGGATACTTTAAGTTCTTTATCACTGGATTCTCAGAATAGTCATCAATGCTCTATTTCTATGCTGTGTACACAAAATATCCAAACCAAATCTGAGTTCATTGTTATTCCTTGAGGTCCATTCAGGATCTCTAAGCATTGAGACACAGAACACCTCTCTTTTCTCTTTCACCTCTAGGTCCTGATTTGTTGAACTCTGCCCAGCCCGAACTTCACCTTCTCAGTGAAACCAATGAAACAGAAGGATTTTCCTGAGGATCAAAAACATATTCTTGGCATCTGAGAGGCAACCAGGATCTCCTTTACAGGAAAAAAACTTACTTATTCTTCCTAAAGAAGAAACAGTATGTTGTGAGATAATAGTACAGATTATACAATAAATAACTGATGCATACAAAAGGAAAAGCCCTTTACAAACTATAATAATAGTAGTTTCCATTTCTTGAGCTAAGCACCTTAGATAGTGTTATATCTAACAATAGCTTGGATGTCTTGGATATGAGATGTCCACAAAAAAATTTCACGTTAGACAATGCAGGAGTATTCAGAGATGAAATGGTTAGATTATTAGGGTGCTAACCTAGTGAATTAATCCATTTGATGGAATAATAATCTGAATGGAATACTGGGTGATAACTATATGCAGAAAGGGTGTGGCTAGAGGAAGCAAGTCACTGGAGGAATGCCCATAGGGATTATATTTTGTCCCCTGGCTTCTTGCCCTCTTCCTCTGCTTTCTGGCCCCCATTAGCCAAGCAGTTTTCCTCTGCCATACCCTTCATGATGTTTTGCCTCATCTTGGGCCTGGAGGAATGTAGCCAGCTGACCATAATAAGCTTTTACTCCTCTAAGTTGTTCTTGTTCTTGTAGGTATTTGTGATCAATGAAAAGCAGCCTAACTCAGAACTCTCATATAGACTTGCCAATTCTTTTGTTAAATAGTTACTACATAGATATTCTCAATCTATAAACATAAATTATTCTTATGAAAAGTTTGTAATGAAGTTTTTATTACAATGAAATGTTAAGTGCATATTACTATTTCTAGAATATAATCACACTATGTAAAAGAATTTTAAAATATTAACAAGTATTGCCTGGAAAGCCCTGAGTTCAGTCCCCCACACTGAAAACAAAATTAGAAACAAATGATAATAAAATTTCAACAGAGATTGCATGAATGTGATGATAATGAAGTGAGTTTCCCTTCTCTTTCTTTCTTCTTTTCTATATTCCAGATGGATAGGTTAGAAAGAATTTATCATGTAGTTGTAAATACTACAGAATTATCTGAGTCTTTCCAGAGATAATTCTTTGATAACTTTCAATTTTATCTAGGGGTGGTTTCTTTAAATTTTTTTACTTCTTGAATTAATTTTGGAACTAATGATTTTTTTCCCAGAAAGTCACCAATTTCAGCTGTTATTTGTTATTATCTCTTGTGTTTCCACCCCCCTGCCTTTGGTACAGGGGACTGAACATAGGACCTCCCTCATGCTAAGCACATGGTGTTCCACTGAGATATATACACCCTGGCCTGTCATTTACTATTTTAAATTTTTTTTCTCTTGATTGGACTTACCATAGGTTTGAGGTTTAATGGGTTTATGACAATTTCATTCTTGGATTGATTTATTAATGTCAATATTTTTTTATTTTATAATTAATTTACTTTTGTTTTTATCTTTGTTTTTTTTTCCAAAGTTTTCCTTGAGGCAGAGCAATCTTTCCAATCTTTTTCCAATTTCTTGAGTTGAACATTTAGTTAATTTTTTGTTCTTATTAAATAATGAAAGCAAGTAAGACTATACATCTACCACGTGCTGTTATTTTTTTAGTCCACTAGTGATTTTTGCAAATTTGAAGTTTTTCTGATTTGGAAATCAAGAAAAGAGAGGAAGGACCTGTTTGTTATGTATCAGTCTATGCTAATGCCTTAATAAAGAGTTACAGCTTGTCCACGTAAAGGAATGAAATACCTAAGACAGGGGCAGAGCAAGGATTTTAACAGGATCTAGGACAGCATTTGAAGCCTGATTTTGTCTAGTATTCAGTCACTCAAGTTACCATAGTTAGGTGCTCCAGTGTGCTGGGAAGTTAATTCTCTGAAGCTGAAAACAAGCCAGAGGCACACCAGAAAAATATTTTGGCCTTGCTTAAGAAGTTCAAGACTTGTAGCAGAAGTGTCATCCAGAAAACAGGCTGGGTTTGCACTTAATGGCCTTAAAGAAGGAAATCATACGGATAATGCTGTGCATTAAATAGTGTTTTAGTCAGCTCTTTCACTGCTGTGGCTAAAGGACCTGGTTAGCACAATTGTAGAGGAGATATGGTTCATTCCAGGGCTCACAGTTTCAGAGGTCTTAGTCCATAGAAGGCCAGCTTCATTTCTTGGGGCTCAAATGAGGCTGAACATCATGGTGAGAGTGTAGTGGAGGGAAGCAGCTCACTCAGGGTAATCACTAAGCAGAGAGAGTTCACTTGCCAGATACAAATACATACCCAAAGCCACACCCCAATTCCCACCTCCTCCAGCCACCCTACCACTTCAGTTACCACTCAATTAAGCCCTACCACTGATTGGGTTAAGACTCTTACAATCCAATTGTTTCTCCTCTGAAAATCTTGCATTGTCTCACACGTGAGCTTTTGGGGACACCTCACACCCAAACCATAACAAATGGGAAGCAGGAAATAGTTAAGCAGTATCTGGATTTTTGCCTACTAAAGCTATGAACAGACTGAGGGTTATAAGAAACTTTTTTATGCCACAATCAAGACAGAAGGGACTTTGGCTTCCATCATGTAAGTCTGTGAAAAGAGTGGTAGTTACCTCTTTTCTAAAATTTTCACTCCAGAGAAGTGTTATAAAGCTTATTTGGAAGTTATTCTTTTCTATACTTTAAAAACGTTCCACACACATTTATTTGATCATTTGTATTGGTCCTTCAAAATCACAGATGATCTGATTTTCATCTTAAAGGAATTCACATCCTTTTACTTATCAGGCAGAGAATTGGTGTGTGTGTGACATTCCCCAAACAGGAAAAC